>SEYY01002007.1:0-42515 GCA_009176605.1 Armadillidium nasatum | reverse complement strand
AAAGATTACTTAATTTCACACAGGAATAGTAGTGTTGAAATTCAAGTAACCTTTAATACCTTGTGGATACAATAACCAGGGTTTTCTGGGTTTAAACCATCTAAAAACCAAATGTTTTTTTTTTTGTTTTTTTTTTTTTTTAAACTAAAGTAAAATGAAAAGTAGCTTTAAAGCAAAATATATATACCTTTTACATTGATTATATACATATGTTCAATATTTTCAAAACAAGAGGAATGAGAAACAATCATATGCATTTTCTTTTAGTTACAAAATAAAAGTAAACTGACTATTCAAAAATATAGTTGCTTATTAGCCTGTAAGTTAAATTAAAAGGCAAAAAATATATAAAAATGTAAAAAACCTTTCCCTGCACTCTACTTAATCTCTTTAAATTTGCCATTCAAAAATTCTGCTGCTCGATTATATACCTCGAAGAACGTTCTCGAACATCAAAGAACTTCTCAAACCAAGAACTAAACATTAATATATACATAAAAATAAACCTTAATTTGTATTTTTTTTTTAGAAGAGGTGCAAGAATGGCTCATCAAGTAAAATTGAATTGTCGTTTTATGAATGCATAATAAATATAAATATTTCATCTCAAAAACGTTATGAATATATAAATGATGTAAATACTAAATAAATAAAGAAGCTGCTAAACAATCACATTTAAAGTTTTAAAAAAAAAAAATTTATTTTACATTTTTTTAAAATGTTTTTTTCCACCCTGGATACAACTGGTTTTAATGATTTTTTCTTTCAAATTTATTTTACTAATTTTTTTGCGTAAAACTATAATGAACTTATTAAAGTATAAAAAAATTACTATTATAGTTCAAACAAAATTTCTAGAAAAGAAATATAAAATGTATAAAACACTAAAATTCAAAATAATGTTTGCACTTGTATACTGGAAACAAAGCATCATATGTTCGCAATTCACAGTGGAAAGTTTATTTGAAATGTAAAGTCAAAAATGACTTGAAAATATCATTTAAAAAATCCTTTCCAAAATCTAACCCACGACTCTGTCCATTGAAAAAAGCTGAATCAGATTTTGCCCTAATATTCCGAGTCCATAACTTTGGTCTGAATACCTTCGTTTTTCTTTCTTTTAAACCACAGAAAATTAAAACCAAAAAAATTTCCATAGTGACTGAATCCATTATGTTTTACCCTACATTTACTGCTTCACTTATAAAGGCATTCATTTCATTTAAACTTTCATCTATAAGGACACTGAGATCATCTGAATGATTAAAATTTACATAGGCACTCCCCTCATCTGAATTATTTTCATTTACATAGGCACTCCCCTCTTCTGAATGATTAAAATTTACATAGGCACTCCCCTCTTCTGAATGATTAAAATTTACATAGGCACTCCCCTCTTCTGAATTATTTTCATTTATATAGGCACTCCCCTCATCTGAACGATTTTTATTTACATAGGCACTCCCCTCATCTGAAAACTTCTTTTTTAAATGAGTCAACATATGCACTTTCAGATTATCTTTACGCTTAGAAGCAAAACTACATTTCAGAACATGGAAATTTCCGTTCATTCGGAATGAGTCCGAAGGTGAGTAAGGATAGTTGCTTCTATGGTTACTTTCATATTTGCATTGGGAGCATTTCAACATCTTGGTTTTGGAATGCATGTTAATCATATGTAGTTTCAGATTATAATTGCATTGGAAACTACATTCTGGACATTTCAATAATTTGGTTTTGGCGTGTTTCAAAGAATGTTGTTTCAACAGATGTTTATAAATACACTTAAAATCACATTGAGAACAAGAGTAAGAAAACTGACCAGTGTGCTTAGCCTTATGTAGCTTTAAAATTTTTCTTATATTTAGTGGAAAAATCACACTGTGAACATTTGTATTGTCTTTCACTGGAATGCAGTTTTAAGTGTTCCATCATTCTAGCTTTATTATTACAACCGTAACCACATTCACCACACAAGAATTGTTTTATCTGACTATGATTAAGAATGTGTTCTTTCAAACTAGCTGACATGGGGTAGAATAATTCGCATTCTGAACATCTGTAAGTTTTAATTTCCATATGAGTTTCAAGATGATTCTTCATATTGCCCTTGTGATTCGTCTTATAATCGCATTGAGGGCAATTAAATACTCTAATATTGGTGTGGTTCAAAAGATGAACTTTTAACTTTTCAATAAAATTAGTTTTATAACTACATTTAGTGCAAGAATATAACTTTGTTGGTAAATGAGACTTAAGATGTTCTTTAAATTTATCTTTACTGTGATGTGAGTAACTACATTCGGTGCATTTTCGAAGCTTTGCGTGAAGTTGAGAATGGAGAGTTAAATGCTTCTCTTTTTTAGTCTCAAAATCACATTCTGAACATTTAAAAATTCTATCACTGTTAGGTTCACAAGAATGCAAATTTAATCCAGCAATATCAGAGCATTCATAAGAACATTTTGAACATTTAAAGATTTTATCACTTTTGAATTCACAACAATGTAAGTTTAATATGCCATTTTCATAGCTTTCATAAGAACATTTTGAACATTTAAATGTAGAATGAGTTTGTAAATGAGAATCAAGATCACTTTGGTTAGTACCTTCAAAACTGCACTGAGAACAAATAAACTTTTCTTCAGTGGAATGAGAAGACAAATGTTCCGAAAGTTGCACTTCATCACTGCATTCGAAACTGCACTGAGAACATTTATGCAATTTTGTTTCTGAATCCAAATTTATATCTTGGTTTACTTCGTTCTCATCATTACAAATCATTGATATTATATCGGAGAAAGAATAATCCTTCAAGTTGTCCAAATGAGTTGTAATATCAAAACAATCCGATTTTTCGTCATTATGATCTAATAGGTGAGACACAAAACTAGGATAAGAGTCTGCTTTAAAATCACATTTATCGCATGTATAGTCTCTTATCTTTTGGGAATGGGTAATAAAGCTACCTAAGGTTCTCTTTCTTTTTGGCATCTCATCCATTAACTCAATGTCAGAGTCCTCATGTTCCGGGTCATATTCCATGTACTCTTCATCCGATGATTCCTCTTCAATGTACTCTTCATCCGATGATTCCTCTGCAATAGTTTTGTTGGACGGTCTTGATCTTTTCCTGAAGGAGTAAGGAACAGATTCATTTTCACTAGTGGAACTCATCTAAGTGAGTTACGAGATGATCTTTGAATGTTTCTGTAACAGTGCTTTCAAACATGCATTCTGGGCATTTTTGTACTTCAGAATGAATTTGAGAATGAAATTCTAAATACTTTGGATTTTCAGTTTCAAAGCTGCATTCTGGGCATTTTAAAGGTTCTGTAGACGGAACAGAAGCATTTTCATCCAATGGTTTTATTTTATTGAAAATTAAAAGCATTATCTCTGATAATGACAAAGAACAATAATTTGTGTTTTTCGATTGATTCAACACAATTTTTGTTGGAATTTAATTCAGCTTTCTTTGGGCAACGATTAAGATTATGACTTACTAAAGATCTTTTGTAATTTGATTCAAAATCACAATCATCACATTTGAATAATTTAATATTTTTATGCTTTGCACAATGGGCATCAAATGAAGTTTTATATTCTGTTTCGTAAGAACAATCACAACATTTGAACATTTTTTGTTTTTCTATATTCTTATGTTTAAAGTGACCAATAAGATGATCTTTGAATGTTTCTGTATCCTTACCTTTCAAAATTGCATTCTGTGCATTTTTTAACTTCAACATGGATTTGTGAATGAAAATTAAAGATTTTTTGATTTCCTGTTTCAAATGGACACTCCAAACACTTCAAAACTTCTGTAGTGGTTTCATCAAGAAGTATTATGATCCAATGACTTGTCTTGAATGCAAATCAAATTGATCATCTCAGATAAGGATAAAGAGTGATAATCCACACACTCATCAATAGCTATGTTGAAACAATCACTAAGGACTGTTTTCTTGATTCTTTAAGCACTTCAACTTGTGATTTCTTAAAGAACGTTTGTAATTTGTTTTAAAATCACAATGTTCGCATTGAAATAGTTTTTTATTACCATGACCTAAACGATGAGCAACAAAATCTTCATTCTTGCTTGTTGCATAAGAACAATCTTGGCATTTGAACTTTTTCTTTCTACGAGGTTGGTCATCCTCCGATAAATCCTCAATTTTAATATCTGACATTTCACTATGCCATTCATCAGATGAGTCATCTACAACAGTTTATGTTGGACTGTCCGGATCTTTTCCTGAAGGAGTAAGGAACAGATTTACTTTTACTAGTGGACTCATCTAAGTGAGTTATGAGATGATCTCTGAATGTGTCTGTATCAATACTTTCATACCCGCATTCTGGGCATTTTTGTACTTCAGAATGAATTTGTGAATGAAATTCAAAATACTTTTGATTTTCAGTTTCAAAGCTGCACTCAGAGCATTTTAAAGGTTCTGCAGGAGATGGAACAGAAGCATTTTCATCCAATGATTTTCTTTTATTGAAAATTAAAAACATTATCTCTAATAAAGATAAAGAAGAAAATTCTGTGTTTTTTGACTCATTAACAACACACTTTTTTCTAGAATTTAATTTAGCTTTCATTGGGCAATGATTAAGGTTATGACGTATTAAACCCTTTCTATAATTTGATTCAAAATCACAATCATCACATTTGAATAATTTAATATTTTTATGCTTTGCACAGTGGGCATCATATGATGCTTTATATTTGGTTTCGTATGAACAATCACAACATTTGAAAATTTTTTGTTCTTTTATATTCTTATGTTTCAAGTGACCTATTAGATGATCTTTGAATGTCTCTGTATCCTTACTTTCAAATTTGCATTCTGTGCATTTTTTAACTTCAACATGGTATTTGTGAATGAAGATTGAAGATTTTTTGGATTTCCCGTTTCAAATGGACACTCCAAACATGTCAAAACTTCTTTAGTGGTTTCATCAAAAGTATTATGATCCAATGACTTGTTTTGAGTGCAAATCAAATTAATTATCTCAGATAAGGATAAAGAGTGATGATCCACATTGTCATCAACAGCTTTATTAAAACAATCACTAAGACTGTTTCCTTGATTCCTTAAGCACTTCAACTTGTGATTTCTTAAAGAACGTTTGTAATTTGTATTAAAATCACAATGTTCGCATTGAAATAGTTTTTTATTACCATGACCTAAACGATGAGCAACAAAATCTTCATTCTTGCTTGTTGCATAAGAACAATCTTGGCATTTGAACTTTTTCTTTCTACGAGGTTGGTCATCATCCGATAATTCCTCAATTTCAATATCTGACATTTCACTATGCCATTCATCAGATGAGTCATCTACAACAGTTTTGTTGGACTGTCCGGATCTTTTCCTGAAGGAGTAAGGAGCACATTCACTCTCACTTGTGGGCTCTTCTAAGTGAATTTTTATTAGATGATTTTTGAATGTGTCTGTATCTGTGCTTTCATAGGAGCATTCATGGCACTTTTGTACTTCAGAATGAATTTGGGAATGAACTTCTAAATACTTTGGATTTTCAGTCTCAAAACTGCACTTGGAGCATTTTAAAGAATCTGTGGGAGATGGAACAGAAGCATTTTCATCCAATGAGTTTCTCTTATTGAAAATTAAAATCATTATCTCTGATAAAGATAAGAGAAGAAAATTCTGTGTTTTTTGACTCATTAACAACACACTTTTTTCTTGGAATTTAATTTAGCTTTCATTGGGCAATGATTAAGGTTATGACGTATCAAACCCTTTCTATAATTTGATTCAAAATCACAATCATCACATTTGAATAATTTAATATTTTTATGCTTTGCACAGTGGGCATCAAAGGATGTTTTATATTTGGTTATATAAGTACAATCATTGCATTTAAATTTAGCCTCTACATGAAAATCTTTTAGTGTTATTGAACTGGATTTGGATTCCAAATTAATATTAGAAATGACTGAATTTTTACCTTGATGACATTTGTTTTCTAATCTATCCTTCCTCACTAGAGTCATTCTCTTCATTCTCAGAATCTGACACCTTATGGCTATTATTATCAGACATTTCACTTTCATCATCATCAGCAGTTAGGTCAATTACAGGACAAATGTTAGAATGCCTTGATCTTAGATTCCTTCGTGAATAAGAACCTTTTTCTTTTAAAAAATAGATGTTTTTCCTGTGTCTTAATCTCTTTTTATAATATTTTTTTAGGCACTGCTCCAAAATCTGAAAAAATGAAAATAAAAATAAATTAATTATGGTTGTATTAGTATAGTGTTATCTATAACCGACAAAGTATAAAATTTATCAACATCATTTATCTAATTTTATAATGTAAGTACAACCAAGATTCTGAGAGAAAAATTGTACCAAAACTTTAATGTAACATTCATTATAGTTGGAATAACTTTTTTTAAAGGTTTTTGCTTCACTGTTTGATATCTTAGTTTTCTCTCAGAAATTGAATATTACTTCAAAAACCTTAAACATTATTTATTCAAAATATTTTTTATTTTCCTGTAATTAGTTATGATTCAAAATGATAGAAATATTATAAGGATTTTAAAAATTATTGCCATAGATCCCTCCTTTTTAAAATGAACAGTATGAGTGGAATCACCTCATTTATGACAAAAGTACCTATGTGCAGGCAAACAACTTGGCATTGTGAATATTTTTAGAGGAATTCTGTAATAAGGGAAGGATCCAATCACAAAAAAAAGATTTTTTATCATTTGACCAATTGAGCTGGATTTACAATGTATATGCATATTTTAAATCAAAGAACTTTTGATTTCTGACATTTTTCTGAGTCTATAAAGGTTTAAAAGTTATTTGGGGTGCTTCAAAAAGAGAATGAATAGAAGTGGTAAACCAGTGGTCCAAATGACCCAAAAACTTCCCTGTGCATTCTCAACCCCAATTTCTACAACTTTAATTTTGGACTTTTATGATTGATATGATAGCGATTAATTATTATAGGTTAAACTTTTTTTTTTGGGGGGGGGGAAATGATAAAGAACATACCCTTCTGGAGGAGAAGAAAAAAAATAAATAAATAAACTGCATTAAAAGTTTTTTAAAAATTTGGCAGGTATTTAGAGGAGGGATATATCTAAAACTTTTTTTATTTAAGAAACTTTTAAAACTATTTGTTTGGTTGGAGATACAGCCTCTCAAACTGGAAATTTTGAAATTTCATAAAAAATTGGCCATTTTTGATAAGCTTTATCTTGTAAAGAACAATTAGCATTGAATAAAGTATTTTAACGAATTTGTAGCCCTGTCCCACCTCTACAGACCCTCCAGAAATAAAAGACTTTTAATGTAAAGTTTTTTTTTTTTTTTTTTTTAAATCTTTTGTCTGAAGGTTTTTTCAAAATTGGAAAAAAAAAAAAAAGTTTTTTTGACACCTGGCCAAGTAAGGGCATGTTAACTTTTTTTCTGTAAAGCAGAGAACAAAACTCTGTTAGAAGCTTTTGTAGTCAATAGATTTTCAAATATACACTCCAAATTTCAGATCATTCCGAAAAGTGGTTTGGCCCCAGAGTAGACGAAGTTCAGTGAAATTTCCAAAAAAAAAAAAAAAAAACTTTTAAACTGTTATATTCCCGTAAAAACATTGGGAATGGAGTTTTTACTCCGGGAAAAAAGCTATCTTTACAGAATTTTCAGGAGAATCTGATAAAAATAAAATATTTTCAACATTGGATCCTTCCCAATAAGAGAAATAATATAATCCTTCCAAGAAGACCAAGAGAAAAGGAACATGAAGAAAGTATGATCTGTGCTAATGATGTTATTGTTGTGTAGACAAGAAAGATGAAAGAACAGAGTTCTCAAAGCACTAAAATAACTCTCTCCCTTTCATACAATAAACCAAGACGAGGCTTTGGAAGGGATAAATCAAGGAAAATATAAAATATTTACTAAAATCTACAAATTTTAAAATATAATGGAACTAGCAAACAATAAAATTTACTCTTATAAAATATGCCCACCCTACAAATATGCCCACCACTGCAACATTTAATATCATCTTCCAATGTCAAAACGAGATTCATACAAAACAGAATATACGCCTCTTCCCACCCTAGTCATCAATCACCGTTTTTATATTTTCCAGCTAAGGTTTAGAACACATCCTACAGCAATACTCAATATCATACTCCCACAGTCCTACTAAAAATAAAATTCCAACAATACTAGGGATCACATATGACACACACAGAACACACAAAGGTTACCACCACAACTCTCTTAAACAACATCGCCTATGAAGCAACAGAATAATTCGTACCCTAAAACCGTTACATGCACCAAATTCAGACTAAATAAAAAATCCTCATAACTGCACTCATACAATACAAATGATCCCTCCTCTTCAATGTCTACTTAATATGGGCTCTAGTAATGTTCCAGTTTAATTACAAATTACATGATATAGAGAGTACATAAGAAATGGTATGAAAGAACAATAATTATCTCCAAGCTACATCATTGTTGACCTCAATTCTGAAATAAATAAATTTCCAAAGAGATCACCTAAATATGATGGCCACACAGTTATACAACAGAACCTTGGCACCAAGTCACCCATTGTATATCCTTATTTAACATACTGGTCCATAAAGCACAGTACTCACACACACCTTAGATTCATTCCACCAGTGACATCTGACACTTTCATAATAAAACATAAGTAACCTACTACTACTTAATACCAACACCCAGAAACATAATCCACAAGACACCCCACTCTCTCTGAAAACCTAACTGAGAAACAATTTTTGGACTTGCCTGGCAAAACTGAGTTCCTCCCTCACAGAATACAGTTTTAAACAAGCTTCAATCCCATTCTACCTCAGGCATCTTTTTCCCCTCCAACAATTTCCTAGAACAACTAATAGTATAAAGCTCAGCCTTTCCAGCTTTAAAAAATTAATATAACTGCTATGCTTCTCACTCAAGGAAGATGAGAGGTCAAAGTAATATATTGTGAGTGTAAGTGCAAATTTAAATGATGTTAAAAATTAGTAAAAATAGTAAAAGTATTTATATAATTTTGAAGTACTATTAAGTATCATTAGTGGATATGGTTAGCCTCATTCTAATGCTATTAGTGTAATTCTATTACGATAATTTACCATTCAATATAAACTAGTGTTGGAATTTGTTCTAATTAGTATTGTAGTAGTAATATTGAAATTGATAGAATTAATTAATATAAGATAATTAATATAATAGAAGATAAGATTTCTTTTACTTTAAATTACTTTAAAATACTTTAAATTCATTATGAAATAACTTTTGAATTTATTCAATTATTCAATTTAAAAATCTTAAAGATTTGTAAATTAATTTAATTAATAAACTTTTATTTGCAATTATTTAATTTATTCCATAATTTAATTTAGTAATCTTAAATATTTGTAAATTTATTTAATTAATAAACTTTTATTCAATTATTCAATTTATATTCAATAATTGTAAATTGTTAGGTAATATGTTTTTGTAAATAATTATACCTTGGTATTTTTCTTTTCAGCATGGCCGGAACGAAAAGCATTTTGGTTTTGGGAACCTCAGAGGTTGGAATGTTGGAAAGCATAAAGGAGCAAATGCGACAAGCTTGCAATACCAATTTGTTCACTTCGTGCCATCCAGGTGCGACATTGTTAAATCTCGGGCAATACCTCACTAATTTTCTAAAAAATCCAATGTATCAAATTTATTTAATTGCTTTAACATGTTCCATTTGGAAGAA
The DNA here is from genome assembly GCA_009176605.1 of Armadillidium nasatum. NCBI lineage: Eukaryota > Metazoa > Arthropoda > Malacostraca > Isopoda > Armadillidiidae > Armadillidium > Armadillidium nasatum. Next base: position 32,732 of record SEYY01002007.1, on the reverse strand, counting down.
AATGCCTATAGCCATGCAAAAGAAAGGGGTATCTCCAAAGAGATTGCCCTGAAAGAACTTAATCGTGTTTTTGAACAAGTAACCGATATGGATCATCAAGATTAGGTTTCTTTTATTCTTTTATAGTTAGAGAGGTGAGGCATTTTGGAACTGTTTATCAATTCTTACTTTCTATGATGTATTTGGTTTTCTTCTGGTACAGCTTATCTTGAACACTCCTACTTGCCTTCCTTGTCTTTAAGGAAAGTTGGTCAGTCTCCATCACCGAGACCAACTTTGGTAAGGGGGTGTGAGCGTAAGTGCTCAAGCTCTATTAATGATTATTATACACAGATAGGTTGTCCGTTTAGAAGATGACCAAGAGGGAAGTATAGGGGCTTCGCAAGAATGAAGTATTCTTCGCTGGAATTATCACAGATAGGCTCTCTTTACTTTCTTTTGTATATTATAGAATAGTAGTATCTAATTCTTTTTATTTTCTCTTTGTAGGGTGAATAATATTATTATTTAACAAAAATTAAATATAAAATAATTAAACAAACTACATCTAAAAATAAAGAAACTACCAAATTTTTCAAATAAAAATAATTAAACAAATTTATAACAAAAGAACAGAACAAAAAAAAAAATAATAAAGACTTAAAATAGTGAGTTATTCGACGTCAACGATTGAAGGATTCCAATCTTCGTTAGCTCACGTAGGTCCTTCTAAAAATTTAATTCCTTATTTTGTTTTTTTATTTTTAAATTTTTATTATAACATAATAAATGAATTATCGCAAAAAGAAAGTTCTTTAAATTCTTTTCTTTTTGTAGTCCCGAGTTGGGGAACTACATCGTCAGCTTTTCGTTGAACATCTTCAGTTCCATCCTACTCCGAAAGTTCTGTTTTCCTCAGTTAAAACTTTATGAATTGATAAGGGGAATTTATTTAAGAAATCAACGTATTCCCTTCAGTTCCAAAATAAAGCCCTAATTTACCGCTGTGTTCCCATTCCTTTTCCCAGTTCTGGCCTGTTGTTTTTTAAACACTACCAATGGTCAAATTGTATAAATAAAATATCCTCAAATTTTCTTCCGGTTTTCATTTTCCCATCCAAGAAACACAAATTCTTATTGTACTGTTTGTCGTCATTTGCTCCTTTATGTGATCCCCTTGTCCTGACAAAGAATCTGAGGACTTCAGTTCGTGACGTTTGATAGCGGTATCAACCTAACTCATCAACGTCGTCCTTACGAAAAGGAGAAGTGGACGACACAGCTCAACCAAAACCATCGGCACTCGAACCAACGCAACATTGTGAGTGTAACCGGTATCTTATATAATATTTTGTTTCTCTTTGATAGTTTATTGTATATATATATATATATATATATATATATATATATATATATATATATATATATATATATATATATATATATATATATATATATATATATATAACGCAAAGGCAAGGCAAAAGGTCTACTAAAATTTCCACCAGAGTTAGGGGACAAATCAGAATTCTGGTCAAATTAAAAGCCAACATGTCCAGATACACAGCGTTTAAAGGTGTGTAAGTCATGGGAAGTTGGGGAAAATAGAAGAAGGGAGTGTGTTTTAGACTTTACCAGTAGAGCACATGTAAGACTGAGCATAGCCGTTAAGTCTAAGATCAAAGAGTTGAACAGAGGAAGGATGAGACTGTGTAGAAAGACAAGTTGCATGAGCCCATCTCAATGCATATGCATGGGAAGAGTTCAGAAGAGCAGTGTTTATTGTAATAGTGATAGTATTGAGAGTGATGCAACAATTTGACTGGTAGAAAGAGACTGGAGAGAATCAGTGAGAGCAGAAGAATTGATAAGATGAAAAATCTTAGACTCCTTCTTTCCAAGGTGAGGTGTATGAGTGAAGCCACCCCGGGTGTGGTGCATACTTCATACCAACACAAACAACACCCCTATAAAGGGCAAGCAACTGGGGTGGAGTGAAGAAATTCTTAAGGTGCCTCACAACACCCAACCTCTGAGAAGCTCATTTAGAAAGAGAAGTAATGTGATCTTTCCAAGGAAAAGAACACTGAGAACATTAAGTATGGAAAAAAGTTTGAGATGAGAGTTTTTGAAAAACATATCATATTTGTGTGAAAGATTGTGTTGAGTAGAGATGGATAAAATGAGTATTCAAGGCTTTGAAAATGACCATGTTTTCTCTTCCACAATTCGAAATACGAGGAAGATCAGAGGTTAGTTGCTCCAAGGTCATCATTCTAGATTTGATTAACTTTCAAAATAGAAAGGGGAAATGATTGGTGGTTATCAACATAGAGTGAATAGGTGATGAAGTAATAGAGAGAAGGTCATTAATGAAATGTAGAAAAGGTGTTGGGGGATAGGACTGAACCCTGAGGACCACCACTATTAATATATTTAAAGGATGAACACTGGAAGACTACAACAGCTGAAAAGGAAATTAGGGAGATCATACAGAGAAGGATAGATTACAAAAGAGGGAAGTTTAGAAATCAAAGCTTTGTGCCAGACTCTTTCAAAGGCTTTCAATATGTCAAGTTTGACAGCAAAAGTTTCACCAGAATTCCCAAGAGTGGCCAACCAAGAAATAGAGAGAAAGGAAGTAGATCATCAGATAAGCCTTTCTTATGAAAGTCATAGTGGCGAGCAGAGATAAGAACTGAGGTGTTTCAAAATCTTCTTGATAAGAATAGATTCGAAAACTTAAGAAAGAAGTCAAAGAACTGGGAAGGTAGTTGAAGGGTTGAGAAGGATTCCCCCCTTCTTCGCCACAGGGTCAATGAGCACACATTTCTAGCAAGAAGGGAAGAATGGAGTAGAAAAACAAACAAATTTGACAAGGCAGGCTGCAAGTTCAGATGCATAAGTTTTGAGAACTGCAGAAAGGATACCATCAAAGCAAGACCATACCCCTTTCTTAGTATTAAGCTCAAAGACAGCATAAAAATGTCTTTAAAAGAAATTATAATTTTAAACATAAATGAGTTGGAGGGGGTCGGAGGAGGTGGAATAGTACCAGAATCATCTAAAGTTGAATTTGAGGCAAAAGTTTGAACAAAGAATTCTGCTTTAGAAGACAAAACAGCAGCTGTGACATCAAAAGATACTAAAGGTGTTGAAGAGGAAGAAGCAAAGTTAAGGTTGATATTTTTTGCAAAATGCCAGAAAGAGCATGTGGAAGAAGAACCAGAATGATTATTGCATTTTCTACAGAGAAAAAGAGTTTTTGGTGTTACATGGATTTTGTACGATTCTGGGATGAAATATAAGTTGAGTGAGTTTCTGGAGTTTGAAGACGACAATAATCCCTGAAGGTTACATTCATGCCGCAGGTAGTAAGAGAACAAGAAGAGTTAAACCAAGGTTTGTTAAGTTTAGTAGAAGGGGAAAAAATGGAATGTATGCTTCCATGCCTGAGAGAACCATCTCAATAATGCATTCTATATATATATATATATATATATATATATATATATATATATATATATATATATATATATATATATATATATATATATATATATATATATATATATTATATTCTTTCTTTGAAACTCTGCCAGCTTAGACATACCTCACTTTTAAAACCACAGAACGGTGAACACAGAGTGCATATTAAATAATCACCACTTGGGAGTTGGTAACCTCTAGTGATGGGGTTGGTGCCACTAGGAATTTGCAGTTGGGTGTTCATGTTGGGTTTGCATGTTACGTTTTTTTTCATTAATTTCTGCAACATTCGCAGTCTTCATTCTAATTTCCACTTTGTTGAACATCACCTCTCTTCTTCTAGACCTCACCTCTTATTCTTGACCAAAACTCAGATGTTTGAACATTCTGATAGCAAACCCCTTTTCTGTTTCCTCCTAATGTTTCTTCTATCCTAAATTTTCAGCCAAAGGCGGATGTTGTGCATACGTGCGCAACAATGTTGTTTGTTCTCTTTCTCTAATTTGGAGTCTTCCGAATTTTCCACCTTTTGGCTTAGACTCTCTTACCATTCTACAACTAGATTCATTTATTCTGTTTATTTATCTCGTAATTCTACTGACTATTCTTTGACTATCTAAACTCCAAAATAGAGCACATCCTCTCTTCAGTGAATCTTTTGCTGTGTCGCTGGACATTTCGAAAACCTTCGATAGTCTGGCACAAAGCTTAGATTTCTAAACTTCCCTCCTTCTGCATCTATCCACCTCTCCGTGATCTCTCTAATTTCCTTTCCGGTCATTCTATAGCAGCTGTTTTAGACGGCCACTGTTCTTCCTTTAAAGCTATTAAAAGTGGTGTTCCTCAGGGTTCTGAAGTATCCCCATCACTTTTTCTACTTTTCATAAATGATCTTCTTTCTTTGGAGCAACTAACCTCTGATCTTTCACGTATTTCAATTGGGGAAGAGAAAACAGTAGTTTACAATGCCTCAAAAACTCAGTTCTTCCATCTCTCCACTCAATACAATCTTCCACACAACTATGATATCTTCTTCGAAGAGACAAAACTTAAACCTTCATCTGTTGTTAATCTTCTTAGTGTATCTTTTTCTCGAGATCTTTCTTGGAAAGATCATGACAATTTTAGTCTCCCACATTTAGGGGATTTTTTTGAATATAGTCTGATGCTAAAAGTGTTTTCCATCCTTTATCTCAAGAAAGCCTTCTATAATTTGAAAGTTCATCCAGAATGTGGAAAGTTCTTAACAATTAATATCCCATAGGGTAGTTTTCCTTATAACAGTATAGTTGAAGGTTTTCATTCTAGTCTCACAAGTTTCACTAAATATATCTCTTTAATTCTTTCTCATATTCCTAATATTTTCATCTATATTGATGACATTCTAATTGTTAGTCCAACTCATGAAGAGTATCTAAAAGTCTTAGAAGTAGTATTTGATTGGCTAAATTATTTTAATATAAAACTAAGTGCTGATCAATGCCAAATATTCCAACCAAAGGTAAATATCTGTGTTTTGATGTGTTTGACGATTTTATGCTTCCTAATGAAGATAAGTCTTTCTATATTAAACATTCCAAAACCTAAGACAATAAAATATCTACATTCTTTCTTAGGAAGTACACACTATTTCCAATCTTCACTTCCTGGAATTTCTAATATCATTTCTCCTCTTCTTTCATTTCTAAAAGATGCACCATACTCAACGTAGAGTAAAGATGGAATCCTGAGGCTGAAGAAGCAATCAATCTAGCTAAACTGACTCTGAAAAATGCTACGCCTTTGGGTTTTCCATCTAACAGTGCCAAATATCTATTTTCACAGATGCCAGTCAGACTGTCTTGGCTGGTGTTGTAGTTTCGACCGAAAATGAAAAAACTGTTCCACTTGGATTCTATAGTTATAAATTAAACCCCACTGAAATGAGGTATAGCATTTTTAGTAAGGAACTCCTTGCCTTGGTTAAAACTGTAAAAAAAATTCAACATATCATAGAAGGATGAAAGATAGATGTGTTTTTTGATAACCTTTCAGTCACACAGTCAATTAAAAAAGAGAATGATGCTAATCACTTGTTTGCAAGAGAGCAGCATTACCTAACTTTGTCTGAATATGATTTGAACATAAACCTTATTAAATCTGATGAGAATATTCTTGCTGATTACTTGAGCAGAAATCCTGCTTAACAGCCAAATAACAGTTCACTGAAATTACCAGCTCCTTCAAATACTGCAGAAAATGCAGATGCAACAAGCCCTTCACTCCAACTTGGAAGAGAAAACACTGTTACAGAAGTCCTTCCAAAAGCACTCTGCAATGAAGCATTGGTCACACCAGAGCTTTCTCCCCAGCAGGATTCTTTAATAGAGGATGACTGTCATTCACTATCATCTATTTTCCATATTTCCACAAATGAAGTGTTTAAGCTATTTTAGTGTAAAATTAATTATAAAGAACTTCAAGCAGCACAAGAAACAGATGTGCAACTTCAAAAATACTTAAATAAGCAAGAAAATACTAATCTCAAGCTGACCAAGCAAAAGTACTATTATAAAAATGACCTACGGTCTTTGTTGGTGAGGAGCTAGGATCCTGACATAACTTTACCTCTGCCTATACCCCTCAGAGTAATAGACTCATTAAAAACTCTCATAGAACACTACTGAGGTCTCTTTGAGTTGGAAGGTGTTCAAAATTATTGGTTGGATCTCCTCCTCCCTAGTGCTTTCATGTTTGAAAACTGCCCCATTAAACTCAGAAGGAATTATCCCTGCTATCCTAATGATGGGTCAAAATTCCTCCCTCCCTGGAGCCTTAATAGAGCAAGTAGAAAAACTAGTTATTCTTGGGACTCCCTCTATCTCTAGAATTTTCTGTCAATAATCCAAAAATATATGTGCCAAAGAACTTACAAGATGCAAAATTAGTTCGTGTAAAAAACCAACAATATGGTAGAAACAAATTAGAAGCAGTGTACCATGGTCCATATCCTATAGTAAAGTTTTCTGGTAATAATGTTTACATAAAAAAGAATAATAAAGTGCAAAGTGAAAATTTAATATATATTAAACAATATTTTAGTTTAAGTAATGAAGGTGTTGAACTATCTGAACAATATATGTGTGATAAATAAATTGAAGGTGCTATATAAATATATATATATATATTAAATATATTATATATATTTTATGCAAAATTTAAAAAAAAAATTTAAAAATTTTTTTAGTATACCATTTTGTTAGAATAAGTTTTCTCTACTACTTTAAATTTCACTATTTCTTCTAATTTACTATACATACAAATTCATGTCATATGTTGGATGTTCAGGTATGAATCTCCAAGTAACCTTGGAAATTCACTCTCTGGGTGTCACCATATTAGAATGAAAATTTTATCAATTTTTTTATATTTGTAGTTGCAATAATATTTAGAATGATATATTGACTATAGAAACGATATATCAATTATTACAGTATTGTTTCTGCTGGTATATGGTATATTGTGACAAGCAATTTTTAGATTATAAAAATTTTATTGCTAATAACACATGAATTGCTCTGAAATACTGCGAAAGCCTTTGTAAAATATAATAAACAAAAGTAAAACCAAACAACATTGGATTCTAACTAAACCCTGGAACAGAGTAATATATATAACCAAAGAGATAATGAAGATAATGAAACAAAGGTAAGAATTACTGTCTTTATAACTAGCTCGGTGTAGACCTAGAAAGGCTAAAGCAGATCTATTGCATATATATATATATATATATATATATATATATATATATATATATATATATATATATATATATATATATATATATATATATATATATATATATATATATATATATATATATATATATATATATATATATATATATATATATATATATATATATATATATATATATATATATATATATATATATATATATATATATATATATATACAAGTAGATGATAGATATTCAAAATGATTTGATGGATATGATTAGACAATCTTTAAACTAGACACTTACCTTTTTATGGGTATATTTCAAGTCTTTGAGAAGAACTAATGGATACTTTGATTTCTGAATTTCAATGAACTTCGACTTCTCTCCAGATCTTCCATCATCTGACGAAACTGTACCCTTGTCCAAAGGGTCCTTCTAAAAATGAGAATAAAAAATTCTGCAATTTTACTTTTAATTAAAAACTTTGATTCTAATTTATATTTCATCCCAAAATCATAAAAAATCTGTTCTTATTCTTTATAACACCAAACACTCAATTCTGAATACAAAATGCAATAATTTTTCTGGCTCCTCTTCCTCTCTTTCGGGCAGTTTGCAAAAAATGTCAACTCTAACTTTGCTTCTTCCTCTTTCCCTCCAATAGTATTTTCTTTCAGAACAAATGCCGTTTTTACCTTCTTCAAAAACTGAACTCTCTACTCAGACTTTTGCCACTAATTCAACTTTAGATGATTTTGAGCTATGCCTCCTCCTTCAACCCTCCCCCACCCAACTCATTTATTTCTAAAATTGTAATTTCTTATAAAGAATTCCATTTCTGAAATCTCTTAGCATTACACTAAGAAGGTGTACAGTACTGATGGTATCTCTTGTATCATTATCAAAATGTTCACTTTTTAGGTTGTACCCTGTTTTGGCAAAATATTTCTACTTCAACCTTCCCTTCTCACTGGAAATGTGCTCTCATTCAGCAGGTGCTGAAAAAGGAGGACCTCTGTAACTCTTCAACTACATTTCTATTTCTTCAACACCCGTTCTTTCTGTTTCTTAACCTGTTAAGAGTTGGAAAGATCTCAAATCTTCTAATCTTTTCTTCTGATCACCAGTATGGCTTTCGCAAACAAAGTTCTATTGGTGATTTTCTTTCCCTTCTTTCTGATTTTTGGTTCTCCTCTCTTTGGCATTCCAGATAATCTTTTAGGTGTCACACTAGACAAAACAACCTTACCAAAACAAATTGTCTGCATTTTGGAAGTGACAATTTTCTTAAAAGCATGTTAGCCTTTTGACCTACCAACTATTTTCCCTGTTGACATTTTGGGGTAATCTCAAATTTGTCCTGTCAACTATTATGTGTAGTCCCTGAGAAAATAAAATGATGTTATGAATAAGAAATAATGTTGAAAATTTAGATGACTCTATTCTTTTATAAAATTGTCTGTCAATGTTTGGGCTACTTCCACATATTATCAACAGCAAAATTATAAATGCATGACTGGCAGTGAATGGTATCCCACTGCAAAGTGGGAGAAGCAGAGTTGAAAATTCCATCAAGTGGGTCCCTCAGTTACCTACCAGTATTATGAATTATATATATGAAAATACATAAAATATAAGGGAGGACCGCTGAGAGGGGTTGCGCCCCTCCTGGTGAAGGACTCCATAACTCCACCTGCCATGCTTTTATTGAATAGCAGTAGATAATACTGGCTCCTATTTTAGTGAAAAAATTTAAAACTTGAAATAGGCTTAAAAATGTGGAAAAGGATAAACTATATTTCCTGATAATGAGTGTGACCTATCTATGTAAGACTGATACATTACTACAGATTTTAAAGACTTTAATAAAGTCTTCAAAAAATATTTTATTTGAAAAAATGAAAAAATAAATTTTAAAAAAAAATGAAAAAATTTTTCTTAAAGTATATTTTTATTTTTATATTGAAGTGAGCATATGACAAATATAAAAAGATGTCATTTTAAGCATATGTATATTTAAAAAGAGAAGGAAGAGAAGAGAACCTTGAGTAATAATGAAAATGTAAAATATCAAATAAAAAGAAATTTGCAAAAAAAAAAAAAAAATATATATATATATATATTTTTTTTTTGCCCCCCCAAAAAACATTATTAAAAAAAATTCTTTTTTTTGGCATCACTATATATATATATATATATATATATATATATATATATATATATATATATATATATATATATATATATATATATATATATATATATATATATATATATATATATATATATATATATATATATATATATATAAGTATTGGTACACAGTTGATCTTTTTTAATCCTACTACATTGCCTAGAAGAGGTAGAAAAAAAAATGTTGTTATCTATTACCAATATGGATAGAAAGCAGTCATCAAAGTGGACTGGATCAGTCTGGGGTAGCTTGAAGTGAAAGGCCAGCAGTAATGACTTCAGATGAAGCTGTAAAGAATATCATGAGAAATTTATCTACCCAGATGAATATTCTAAACAAAAAATTAGACAGGACGAGGGTTGCCACAATTGTTACAGACATCATTTGCAAAACAAGAAAGTATCGCAGAGATGGTTGATTTTACCTCTGTGGCCGATCAACTCGGTTCTCCCCAAGGTAAACTCCTTGTAGCTTTTGAGAGCAGCCTAAATCCCAGCCACAATGTGAGCAATGTTCTTCAGGATTTCCACTTGAATGTTGTAACCACTACCACCTCTACTGATATGATTTACACCCAAACCCCTACAACACTTGTGACAGTTACCCATTATAACCTTTTTTACCACCAATTCTTCCCTTAATAACAGTAAACCATCATAAATATATATTTACCCTCACCCAAATTTGATTATCATTCAACAGTAGATGTCGCTGTTCACTCAGATAGTATACTTTCTTGATGATACTGAAAAACAATTTCCAAAAACCGAAAACTCCTAGAACCCAAAGTTTTTACTTATGAGAAGGAGTATAACCCTAATTTCTTGAATATTTCAAGAAATATTGCAAAAAAATATCTGCAGAGTCCTCTATAATATCATTATAAAAATAAAAACCAATTATAATTGAGTTAAGGATATATTAGTAAAATGGTACATCCAAGAGGAGAAAAAGTTGAATAAGAATAAGCTCCAGGCATATCGTGCAGCCAAATGTCACTCAGAGGAAGATGTTAACTTGTTCGCATTAATGCTAGAACAATTAGCCAAACAAGCTTTCCTTGGAGTAAACATGTGGGAGCACGAATCCCAACGAACTTCATTAATCTTAAGCCTGCCCCATAATGTACGCAAAACTTAGGGAATTTATCCAAATTGAGATGTGTACACAGACTACTGTGCCATGGGATAAACTGGTCCTCTTGGAGGTCTCATATGATCAAGAGTTCCAGCCTTGGAAGAATGTTGTTCAATTCAAGACAACTGAATCCTCTCCAAGTAAAGCCACCAAGGTGGGACATCGGACGTCATCCAAATTGACACTGTAAGCCTGTCAAGCAACTTGGAGAATCTTAAAAAGATCTCCACCCAAGCCTCCTCCCTAACAACAAAGAACTCCCTCAGGGAATCAATCAGAATCGGAATCGAGTTAATTCTATAAATCCTAAAAAATAATGTACTTATTGAGGAACATAATGGCTATACAACAAGGAATGTTATAAAGACTTGGGGAATTTGCAGTTACTGAAAAGTCAAAGGACATATAAGTGATTGTTGGAACACAAAAAAAAATTCTCTTCCCAGAAATATTAAATCCCTCTTAAAATGTCCTACTACTCAAGTGATCATCTTGGTTATTCATTGTATTTCCAGAAATCAAAGACTTCAGACTAACAATAAATCCCGGAGAAATACAAATCCCATAGACCATAGCCCTAGAGACCCAAAAACAATGTTGTTTTACCTCATAAGACACAGACTAACTCTAATAGCTGCACATATGAGAATTCCTCCACTAGTAACATGTGTCAAGCATATGTGGACCAGCTTGTTATCAATATCTCCATAGATGCTGGGAAATCTTTTCTGAATTGTATGGTGGAAACTGGGGCCATAGTTTACTCAATGAAGGTGCTATGCCTATGCTAAAAAATATACCTTCAATCCCCTAAAAAGGTTAATGCAAAAATGGGGTTTGGTTGTACCTGTAAAATTCTCATTAAATTTTACATAGAAAGAAATTTAGTCTTTGATAGTGGTTTAACCACTAATCCCATAAATTTTTTCAGTCTCGATAGAGGTAATGACTCACAATGTAATATTAGGAGCGGTAGCTCTTATAGAGAATCAGCTTTTGCCTGATGATGTGCCCAATGCGAACTATTATTTTGGTCATATGATAACCTAACAAATGTCAAGAGAGATATTATATCCTAGCTATCCATTTTGTGAATGTCATTCTTAAGTGTACCCTCATTCCCCCACACAAATTTACAATGATTGAAATTACAATAATCAACATTAAACAACATAATAAGACCATAAAACGTAGAATTTTTAGGTATAGATCATCCATGCCTCCACTTCCTTTGTGGTATCTTAGATGTTAGCATGAAAGGAAGTATTAGTTGCTGTTCTGAATCTTTCAGATAAGAAACAGTATGCTATAAAAAGTTATGTAGTGGGTAGTATTCATGACCTTAATTACAGAAATAATGGGGTTATTATAAATCAGAGGATACCAGATTTAATACTCACAGGCTCAGCAGGATACTGGGATAAAGAAAAAATAAAAGAATTTGAAATTGGTACTCTAATGTTGTCCAATGAAAAACATGAAAAGCTAGTTTCCATGTTATTAAAGTATCCTCATGTATTGAGCACTGGAGATAACGACGAAGGGATAGCTCATAACATTACCCATACAATTGAATTAGAGATGGAAAAACCTTTCTGAATCCCAGTTCAATGATTTCAAGGGACTTTAGCCCAAGAAATTCGAATAAGGAATGTGCTGACCTTTTAGAAAGCAGAATAATTCAACACAGTAAATCACCATATTCAGCTCCTGTGGTACTGGTCAGAAAACTGGATGGTGAATTAAGATTGTGTACTGATTACAGATAGATCAACAGTATGACCAAATAGAATTTTTTTTTTTTTTCCATTGCCAAATGTAATCAATATTTCTATAACATCAATCTTTTCAAATCACCATTGTCTTTGAGAGTATTGAGAAAACAGCATTTTCAACTCCATTTGGCCAATATGAATAATTAAAAATGCCTTTTGGTGTTAAAATTCGGACCAGGATTGATGGCTTTGGCTGGCCTTCCTTGGAATAAGGTCATGGTTTACGTGAATGACATTATCATTCTTGGTAAAACTTTTGAAAACCATTTAGATACACTGGAAAAGGTATTAAATTGCTTTAATTTCCTAAGGGGTACAAACTCAAATCAAAAAAGATGCAGATTTGTAGAACAGAAGTAGACTTTCTGGGTCACAGAATTTCAGAGAAAAGAGTAAAACAGTTAAGAGAAAAATCTAACAGGTGTTTTGAAATTCTCTGTTCCAATAACTGTAAAACTGCTACAACAATTCTTGGGTATGGTAAATTTTTACCCTCAGGATATCCCAAATTGCTGCATCAGAGTAAATTAGTTTATAGTATTATCTTGCATGAAAAATATAATTTATATTATTTTAAATATTGTTTAATGCTTTAATATATTTATATTTTCACTTCTCAATTCCAGCTGAAATAAATTAATTTTTGAGGTTATATTTATATTAATAAGAAAACCTCCAAATTTAATACCAATACTTAAGGTAAGAGATTATAAAATTAAAAGAATAAGTATTAGAATAATGATGTATATTGATGAATTCTAAAGTATTGTTAAGTTTATTTATGATTTTATGTTTTTATTAATTTATTTATTTTATTTGTTAACTATTTAAACATGTTTGTCTTAATTGTTTCTGTTCTTAGGTTTTTTGGGGGAATATTGTTTTTTTGTGGCCTTTATTTGGTTGTTCCTGAACTTAGAAATTGGAGAAACCACCAAGAATTATTTTGTTGTCAAGTTCCAAATCAGTCCAGCTCTCTGATATTCTTTAATCAAAATCGCTGTCTCCAAATCAAAAGAAGATCAGCAAAGAAATTTAAGTATAAATTTATTATCATTCTCATCAAGTAAGAGTCTAATTGTTGTAGACAAAACCTCCTTGATCCCTTAATAAAACCATCAAGTCAAATTTTAATAACAATGATAAAAATAAGACCAGAGTAAGTTAAAAGTAGATAATAGAAGTTTATGATTATATTTATTTTGTTTTGATATATAGTAAAGCTAATATATATTTGAAGAATTCGAAATTTGTTGTATTTTTCAGAATTAATTATACTTCAAAAGTGTTTTGATTTATTGAATTAGATTGAATCATTTTTTAAAGCTGTTTGTGTATTTTGATTAAAAACAAAAGTGTTTTTCATTTCTAAATAATATTGAATATTTTTATTAAAAATCAAAAACTTATATTTGTGTGTAATTAGCCAAAATTGTGTGCTCATTATTTAAAAAAGTAAAGTAAAAAAAATTAGAAAACTTAAATCTTATATCTTATATTCATTATTGAATATCTCCAGTTTCTGGTTGTTTGGTCACAAAATAAGACACTTTTACCGCTTGAGAAATCCTAATTCTCTACTAGCTATGACCTCTCTTTAACACAACATCCTTAAACGAGAATAACAATTAAACACATCTCTGACTTATTGAAGGGAGATGATTAATATTTGTTCAGGTCTCTGCCAAATATAAACTTTCCCAGTCAGATATGAGTCTGCGAATCTGATAGCTCCCCCTTATACTGTCACCTGGACTAACACATGTTAAAATTTTTTTGAAAGATTAAAAGAAGCCTTAGTAAATCCTACATTGTTAGCATTTCTGGATAAGGCTTGTCTATCCCAAAAACCGAATGAGTGACCAATTGCTTACATCTGAACAACTTTCAGCGGACTGCAGAAAGATTATAGTAACATAGATAAGGAGCTTACAGCATTTTGATGGGTGATTAAATCCATAAAAGCTTTTTTAAAGGGTTTTAAATTTATAATTTATACAGACCACCAGCTCCTAATCTACCTGCAAAATTTGAGCATGGTAGATGGATGAGTAGCTCGTACATGAGAGGAATTAAATGATTATGATTTTGAGATAAGACATTGTTGGGAAGGCAAATATAATCACAGACGCTCTATCTAGATCTCCAGTACCTGACCAGTCTCAGGAAGAAATATCCAAAATTAGTCCAAAATTACAAAATCAGTTGAATTCATACCAATAGGATTCAAATCTATTAAAGTCCCAGGGGGTGGTGATGCAGTCTTTAAATGTCTTTCCTTGTTCTTGTAATACCCTAGAAAATCATGGAATGAATAGCTTATTTTAAAAAATGTTGATTTTTTTGATTTTATTAATATTTATATTATTTTATACAGATTCCTTCTTAATCTGATCTTCTTCAATATAGAACTTAGAATTCTCAATCTTCAACTTGAGCTTTAATCTAAAATTTGAGTTATAAAAGATAAGTATAAGTTATAAAAGAAAGAAAATTTAATGCACTTTTTGATATATATATATATATATATATATATATATATATATATATATATATATATATATATATATATATATATATATATATATATATATATATATATATATATATATATATATATATATATATATATATATATATATATATATATATATATATATTGCAAGTTATGTATTTAATTTATGGATTAATGATTATGCATCAAAAGTGCTTAAATTTTCTTTCTTTTATAATTTATATAGAGGAATATTGTTTTCTTATAATGTTGTATAAAAATTTAAATGGTTGAAAATTAAAAGGAATTGTCTTTTCTGTTTTCTCTTTTGTCTATAACCTCAAATTGCATTAGATTAAAGCTCAATAAAATTTTGTTGAAGATTTGATTGAATATATATATTAGGAATTCTAAACTCTAACAGTTCTATATTGGATAAATTATATTAATGAAGATCAGATTCTTGTATTACCCTATATGAAATCTTGAACCAAATATTAAGGAAGTTATATTTCTAATATATAAACTACTTTAAAGTTTTTTAACACAGTAAGAAGGAACTAATATATCTGTTATATCATTATGTATCAAAAAATATGACAAAAAAAAAAAATAAAAAAAAAGTTTTTTTTTTTTAAAAAAAAAAAAAAATTTTTTTCAAAAAAAATCAAATTTAATCAATTTGATTTAATCAATGCCAACCCTGACAGTAATTAGATTGCTAATGGGGCTGGAATTTTCACTTGGCACACAAGAGAGACAGATAAACATGTCTATAGTCTGCAAGGGTCAGATAATAATAATAATAATAATAATAATAATAATAATAATAATAATAATAATAAACCTTTATTTTACCAAAAACCTATCAAAAATGCATGGTATGAATATTTGTAGATGTAACCTATGGAAAAATAAAAATACAATATAATTTAAAAAAAAAATTTAAATATTTGTAGGTACATCAAGTCATACTCACTTGATATGTCTGGGCATCACTCAATTTTAGTTCAATCAAAACAACTTTTGGATTTAGATATTTCATTTTAACCTTAGCAGGAGCATCCATATCGAAAATGCAGCATTAATCGAGACTTCTAGCAAGATAAAAAAAACTTTACAATCTTAAAAATATCTTTAAAATATTTAAGAACTTTTAGCATTTTCTTTATTTAAAAAAACCTGAAAATAAGAAAATTCAGATATAAGAACATTAAAATATTAACTTTAAAGAAAAAAAAGTTAGCAAAATGTATTGAGAAAAAAAGCAGTACATTGCTCTTTTGTCCACTAAGGAACCAAAGCTCAAATATTTATTAACTGGGGAAGTAAGTCAAAACGGCCTTCATTAAAGCCTGAACTTACATTTAGGCTGTGGAAAAATAAAATAACCTGTATAAGACTTACATAGAATGCATGCAAATATTGATTAATACAGGCAATTTCAAAACAACAATATTCAAACAAAACTTCTATTGAACTAAGTAGTGATTTGATTTTCACATTTTTCCTCAATCTTCATTGTCATCATCAATTTTCTATTGAATTTTTTTTTTTTTTTGCAGATTAATTTACACATATTGGAATATAAAAATCTCTTAGGGACTGACCAGGCTGGAAATTTGCCAGGGTTGCCTATAATTTGTAGAAATCAAAAGCATTGAAATTTTAGGTTAAGAAAATTAGATATATATTTAACTGAGGTTTACTAAATTATAAGGAAGGAATAGAATAGCCAACATTCACTTAATGATTATATACATTTTCTCCAAAAAAAATTCAGAAAATTACAGATTTTGTATAACAAAAGTTTTAAAAAAGTAAAAAAAAAATTTTTTTTTTTTTCCTTATTCATTCAAAAGTAATTCAACAGGTTTACCTAGGTAAAACCCTAAGGTAAAGTTAGAAAAATTGTAGGATATAAAATTATCAATATAACCTGTATTTATACATATCATTGTTATTTTATTGTGATGTATCAAACTTGTATCATTTAGCTACATTATTTCAAAATTATTTTGTTTATACTTTTCAGTCAATCTGGCTAAAAGTTCAGCTTTAACAGTATGAGAGTACTTTACAATGCTTCAATGCTCGAAAATCCTAAATTTAACATGTGCAGCTTGAAAAAATTTTCAACCAAATCTTTATGGGTGCATCTAAAATCAAAACACAAAGATGAACATTCCCTAGCAGAAGAAGAGCAGTTAAAAGAAAAAGAAAATATTGAAAGAACAAGAAAAAAATCTTAATTTTCTTATATTGTTTGAAAAATAATTATTATTATTTGACTGATTGAGCTGAAATTTTCAGGGTATATGCATTTTTTTCAAAGTTCTAAGTTGATTTTGAGCATTTTTCTGAGTCTATAATGGTTTGAAAGTTATTTGAACCCAATTTTTTTAAAAAATAGCTGGGTCAAACCACTGGTCCACATGAGCTGAAAATTTAACTGAATAATCTTAGCCCCAATTTCTTGCATTAGTGGGAACAGATTTTTGATATGTCTAGAAAAAAAAATTATAAGCACTTGAAACTTTTTTTTTTTTTTTTTTGTTGCAAAAATCGTACTCTTCCAGAGAAAATAATTATTTTAAAAAAATGCCTACCTATTAATTTTATATTTTTGGATATTGTTTAGAGGAGGGACAGGGCTACAACTTTCATTTAGTCCATTATTAAATGCTATTTGTTTGAGGCGAGATATAGTCTCTCAAACTTTGGGAATTTTTGAAATTTGGTCAAAAATGGACCTTTTTAAAAGGCTATATCTCGAAACCCACGAATCGCATAAGTAAAGTACATAGAGGAATTTGTAGCACCATCCCTTCTCTATACACCACCAAAAATAAGAAATGTTATAGTTGTAGTTTTTTTTTTTTTTTTTTAAAAAAAAATATATATTTTTTTTTTTTTTTTTTTTTTTTTTTTTTTTTTATTTTTTTTCTATAACTCTGGGAACAAAAGTCTGTTAGAAGCTTTTGTAGCCCGGCCATAGAATTTTGAATATACAGTCCAAATTTCAAAACATTCCAAAAAATTGGTTTGGCACCACCTTTCATTTGAAAAAGGGTCAAATTTCAAAAAAAAAAAAAAAAAATTTTTTTTTAACCATTATAGACTCAGAAAACACTAGAAATGGACTTTTTTTTCACTGGGAAGAAAGCCATATACACTGAAAATTTCAGGAGAATCGGGTAAAAAAAATTTAAAAAATTTGAAAATGGACTGTCCCCTTAAGTTTAATTTGCTCTTTTAACAGCGGCAAGCAAACTCCAGTTTTCCCTGGGTCTGGGGCCCCAGTTGGTCCATAATTATCATTGAAGTAGTAAGGGGTAAAGAGAAAAGATAAGGTCATTGTTTCATAGACAGTGGGTCTCAAATCTTACATATATTTCTGATTTAGCTAAGTCATTGTACTTTGAAGTAAGTGACATTAATGTAGAATATAATTTTCAAGCTTTTATGGGTACAGTAAAGAGAAAGTTTAGGTAAATTCCATCTAGGTTTTAAAATCTGTAATTAGAAAGTAATAACTATGCCTATTTTAGTTGACAAGAATCTTAATTTGAAATATAAGATTAATGTTTAGATCTTGCTCATTAAAACTTGAAAAACAATTTTAACTTTACAGATTCCTATTTTTACAACACATCAAATTCCAACTTTGATTTTGGTTTGCTTCGATTTTTACCTTATATGTAACTGACCACTTGCATCAATGGTAGTGACTTTAAACTTCATAATGGCAAAATAATTCCTTTTGGTAATATAGATAATTTCTTACTTCCTAGTCAGTTTAGTTCCTTTTATGAAAAAAATAAAATCAAGCTCTATGAAAACAATCAGAATTCTTCTGGCAGCTATAAATAATAATAAAGTGTATAGTACAGAAGTTAGAGAAACCATTGTAAATTCTGTCTTAACCCCAATAAAATTATTCTTCCATCCCCTGGAAGATATTTTGACAAACTCTGTGATGATAATCGTCTTGGGTATTTATTTTCCAATGAATCTATGGGTATTGCCTCTAATAATAAAGAGTTAAATGAATATGATACTGATATGGTGCAGGAACTTAAAAAGTATATTATTCAAAAATGGAAAATATTTTGTAAGACTTCCATAGATCAAAGATAAAATTACTATGGTTCCTTCTAATTATAATGTAGCATAAAGTGTTTTAAACAAAGTTTTGTGTCTCTTGCATAGTCAAAATTTATATGATGAATAAGCTAGTGTATTTCAAAAACAGATATCTGAAAGTATTCTTGAAAAGATAGTTACTGATGACATTTATAACTATATATTTGTTCCTCATCATCCAGTAATTAAGAGAAGCTCATGTAACTACTGAGGTAAAAGCAGCTTTCAATTGCTCTCTTAAAACTAATAAATCATTACCCTCCATTAATGAAGCCAGTTATACTGACATAGAATGCATTAATTTCCTTTTAAAGATACTTTTAATTTTTAGAAGTAATAAATATGTTGTAATAAGTGATATAAAGCAAGCTCTTTTTAATGATAGGACTACTTAATTAAGAGATGAGATAGCTATGCACAAAATCTTTAAATGCCTCCCATGCTGCTTTCTCATGACCCTGGAGAACTTGTTCATAATTTTTATCATTATGATGATGATGAATCTGCGGGTCAATGATGATTCCTTCTTTAACTTTAGCATCATTGAGCTGTGGAAATAATCCTCTGAGGTAATGAAAAGCTTCTCCCTCATGGTTTCATCCCCTTTACAAAGTTCTTCATCAGCCCAAGTTTTGTGTAGAGGGGGCAAAAGAATTTTGCTTCTTTCTACCAGAGGATCATGCTGGACATTTTTCTCTCTGAGGAAAAGATCTTCCCTTGGAGGCCAGACTTTATATTATAGTGAAAAGACCTATCCCCACTGTTCCACTGACACAGGAAACAGCAGTACTTGGTGTATCCCAACTGCATGCCCAGCAGTATTGCAATGACATTCAAGTCTTTGCAGATCTGTCACTGATGGTCAGTGTACTTAATGGCATTCAGAAGTGATTTCAAATTTTCATGTTTCTTTCATGTGGACAGCATGGCCTATAGGACTGAAGATAGAGAATTGCCATTATGTATCAGAACAGCTTTTAAACTTAGATTTGACGAGTCTATGAATAGTCTCCAATCCAAAGGGTTATACTCCAAATGTAAAGCTGTCATTAAACAAGATGCATTACAGCAGGCAACAAGAGCATTTTCCTTTCTAAGGTATTGACTCAAATCTTTTTGTCAAGTCCTGTACACAGACACTTTAACATTAGGAAGTATAAGATTTCATTGAAGTCTTGATGCCAGAATCTCTGCTTTGTCTTTAAATAGGTCCAAATCCAAATTAAATCATTTAGTTCAACCTGGCTAAACCTTTGTGGCTCACTCGATGGTTCAGTTTCTGTACTTCAAACAAACATATAATAATACAGGGCAAATTTTACAAAATAGCAAAAATGGCAGCATCCATTATTCATTTATGCCAATGTAATCTCTAGACCGGAAAAATTCCTAGTAGCCAATAAATATTACCCTTGACTCATCATTGCTGTACTCAGATGTGGCTACAACAAACTCCAGATGTCAAATTTCATAAATATATAAACCATAAAAAGGAGTGATTGAGAAAACTTTTGTGGTGAACTGAAATGCTAAGGTTTCTGCAGAAAAAATGGCTCATATTACTAATTTCAAGTAACATTAAATTAAAAGTAGGATTGCTAGAGAATATGTACAGTATAAAATAATTAATTTAATTCAACATTAAATTAAAAAAAAAAAAGCTAACTTCAATAGCCCCTTGAAATTTGACATTGGGGCAATTGAGGACACCAATGTCATTTGAAGGGAAACGAGGGGGGAGAGCCTGTGCCAGCTGATGGGAAATGAAGGAGAAACTAGGGGGTGCAAGTGCATCTGTGGAGAAACATTAGTGCCACCCGAGAGAAAATGAGGGAAGTACCAGTGCCATCTAAGGGGAAATGAGGGTGTACCACTGCCATCTTAGGGGAGGGAATGTCAGAAGAAGAAGGGGGATTACCACTGCCATCTTAGGGGAAATAAGAGTACCAGTGCCATAATAATTGAATTCTGATATAAATATATACTTTGATACAGTATAATTATATATGTATTATCTTATTAACTATTTTTAATGTTGTAAGACCATTCTAACTGAAAAAATAAATTAGAAGTAGGTGTCCTCAATAGTTCCACAAATTCATTCTCAATAGTCCCATCAAAAACACACAATTATAATTACTCATAAAATTAAGGTGTTAATCTTGCTATAAGGAATTCTTTAGTTCCACAGTAAAGTATTAGGCCTCCTACAATTTACCGTTCTTCGAAATACAAACCTAAGCATCTAAAACTTTTAAAAATGAAAAACTATAGTACTTTGAAAACCTGAAAAATTTCAAATATTTTTAAAAAAATTAATGCATAAGGGATTCAGACACCCATTTAAATAGGTTTCAGATTTGATATCAAGGTAATTTTACCTCTACAGCCCCTAGTGTTCCCAATCACCCAGTTTTAGGCATATATATATATATATATATATATATATATATATATATATATATATATATATATATATATATATATATATATATATATATATATATATATATATATAACTTAAATGGGCTCTATCTCAGAACTAAAAGCTAACTCAAAATTTTTAATGTCATTTTCATTTTTTCAAAGATGAAATGAATAAGAAATAGCTATTCAAGCGGAAATTTTTTTATTGTTGACTAGTGTCAACTTATTAATGGTGGATTAAATCAACAAAATAAAAAAAAATTAAGATTTTTCTTCTTGTTTTTTTAATATTTTCTTTTTCTTTTCTGTTTGTTTTGACCATGACCAGTCTTCTTCTGCTAGTGAATGTTCATCTTTGTGTTTTGATTTTAGATTCTCCCATAAAGATTTGGTTAAAAATTTTTTTAACTTGGGACACCCAGAAGTCCTCTTCTAATTTCCTGGCTGCAGATATTACATTTAGCTATTTTAAGCCTATCCTGAAACTTTGTAAAGTACTCCAATACTGCAGAAGCTGATCTTTTAGCCATAGTGACTGAAAGTACAAACAAAATAAATTTGAAATAATGTAGTTAAATGATATAAGTTTGATACACAGCAATAAAATAGCAATGATATGTATAAATACAGAAGAAGGGGACCCCTCTCAACACTCTAACTATCGTCCTATTTCATTAACCTCCATTCTGGCTTCAGTTTTCGAATCTATCCTTAACAGGAAGATTTGGAAACACCTTAATTCTTCTAATCTTATCTCTGATCACCAGTATGGTTTTGTAAAGAGCGCTCTACCGGTGATCTTCTTTCCCTACTTTCTGACTCTTGATCCTATGTTCTTCAGGGTTTCTGTGAGTCTTTCGATATGGCACTAGACATATTGAAAGCCTTCAAAAGAGTCTGGAACAAAGTTTTTATTTCCAAACTTCCATCGTTTAAAATCTATTCTTCTATCTGAATTTCTTTCTCATTTCCTTTCCAGTCATTCTATGGAATCTGTTGTAGACTGCCACTGTTATTTCTTTAAATCTATAAATAGTGTTCCTCAAGGATCTGTTCTATCCCCAGCTTTTTCTAATTTACATCAATGACCTTCTCTCTATTACTTCATTTCCGATCCACTCCTCAGATGATGACTCCACCCTTCATAAATCTTTTCAATTTGAAAGATACTTCTACCAACAACAGTTAATTGATGAAAGAAGGGTAGCCTTGGAACTGACCTCTGATCGATCCTGTATTTCAAATTGAGGTAGAGAAAACATGGTCATTTTCAATGAGGCAGAAACTCAATTCCTTCATCTTTCTACTCGACACAATCTTCCACACTACTATGACATTCTTTGAAAACACTCAACTCAAACCTTCATCTATCCAATATTCTCTGTGTTTCTTTTTCTTGTGATCTTTCTTGGAAAGATCACATTACTTCTCTTTCTAAACAAGCTTCTAAGAGATTGGATGATCTAAGGCACCTTCAGAACTTCTTCACACCAACCCAGTTGACTGCTCTTTAAAGGGGTGTTGTTCACCCCTGTATGGAGTACGTCTTGAACATCTGAGGTGATTCAACACATACAGTTCTTCTCGAAAAGGTGGAGTCTAGGGCTTTTCATCTTATGAACTCTATAACCTCTATTGCTCATACTAACTCTCTCCAATCTCTTTCTTCCCACTGAATTATTGCATCACTCTCTTTATACTATCGCTATTACAAGGACACTACTCTTCTGAACTCTCCCATTGCATACCTCCTCCATTGAGAAGGGCTCATGCGAAACGACTTTCTACACAGTCTCACCCTTTCTCTGTCCAACTCTGACCCCAGACTGAACCACTATGCTCAATCTTAAACACACTCTACTGGTAACGTCTGAACACACTCATTTTATCTGTTTTCCCAACTTCCTTTGACTTGCACACTTTTATTCGCTGTGTATTAGGTTACGTTGGGCATTAGTGACCACATTTACGATTATTCACCAACACTGGTGGAAATTGGAAGGCCTCCAGCCTTTGCCCACCAGATGAGAATATATATATATATAATATATATATATATATATATATATATATATATATATATATATATATATATATATTATATATATATATATATATATATATAATTTTTTTTTTTTTTTTTTTTTTTTTAGAAAAAACTTTTAAAATTTTATTTCAAATTTCTAGTTATGTGGACAAGTTAATAAACTTTTAAAAAAGATATCTATATTAATTTAACATAACAGCCAAAAATAGTTAATAGAAGAGAAATATGACATAGTATATTTTTATAATTTGAAAGTTTTAGTTCTTATAATTAAAAATTTTAGTTTTTACTGGAGAATAATACTATCCAGCTGGATACTAAAAAAAAAAAAAAGCCTGGATACCAATATCATAACTGAATGTCCAGCCCTTCCTTAATATATATATATATATTAGGGATGGAGTGAAGTATCAGTATCGGTAAGTATCGGCATTTTTTTAAGTATCAGTAAAAAATTTGGACAAGAATAAAGTATCGGTATTGATATCGATAGTAGTATCGGTGTTACGGGGAGACTAATAATGAAGTTAATTATACAATAAGGGAAAACTAAGGCAGCCACGAACTTCTATACTCACAGAGATATTTTTGGAAAATTTGGTTGATACGTTTTAAGGCTTTTCTTAATGAATGTAGGTATAAAGTAACTACGAATGTATTAACCTAACTATATGATACGTTTTAAGACTTGTCTTAATGAAGGTAGGTATAAAGTAACTACGAATGTATTAACCGTAACTATGAATATATTTCCTTTCTAATTTCTCAGTGCAGATGAGTGTTAATCGATTTTAAATTCCTTATTATTAACTATTATGAGTATTTATAATGAATTCAAACTAATGGAGGGTAAAATTAAAGGACCAGATCAGTTGATATCTATAATTAACATAAATTGACTTTCACACTTGTTTACCATCACTGGTAATAATTTATCAGAGAATCATAATAGTAGTTTATACAAAAAATAAACTAATAAATAATCCCTCAATAATACCAATAATTTTCAATACCACCAATGATAATAATAATAAGAAGAAGAAGAAGAAGAATGATAATAAGAATAATGATAATAATAATAGGAATAATAATGTTAATGATAGTAGTAATACTTGATATTAAAGTATTCAATAATATCAATTTCTAAATATGGGAATAACAATAATACAAAACCTTATTAAATCTAAGAGAAGATTGTTTTTCCTATCATTTATAGTTCATTCCATTATAATGATACCTATATCGTATAGGATTCACACTCCCTGCTGGTAATTAAGTGTTTTGTTTTGGAGTACTTAACTTAACAAATAGAATTTTAATTTCTTTCCACCAATCAAAGCAATATGGTAATGTAGATTTTTGATCCACTATCATTAAAGCAGTTTTAAACTCCAAGATTAAAACCTATAAATATTAATTATAAATTACTATTTATATATTACTCATGGATAATATGGTTTTCATAAATTTTTTTTTATTTTTAAATATAAATCTATTTACCTTATGAAATATGGAACATTCATAAGGTTTTTCAAATGTTTTTCCAATCTCACAAAGGGAGAATAGTACAGATACTACCACTGTGATAGGAATTACCGCTTCTCCACTTTAGCTTCTTTGAACATATCTAATGAGATAACTGTATTCTTAATAAATATAAAGAAATGTTTTGTTTTTGTTTTTTAATAAACTAATAACCCCACTATACCTTAATTTTAATCCTTTACTTCCAAGATTTTGTCTTCTTTACCTGGTAATACTGTTATTATTCACAATTAATCCTAAAAATGAGAAAATTTTTATATACATATATATTTGTATTTATACACATATATGTATATTTTCATAAATAACATATATTTATATACTTATTTTACACTATCACACTTAAATTTGAACTTAAAACATTTCTTTTTGTAGCACCTTGCTAATTTAACATTACTATCACAAATGATTGTTTTAACTGAAAGACTTCTTTTCAACACTTATTTGTACTACTTGATTAATTGTAATTAACCTTTCTTATATCTTACAATATTTATTGTACGTATATAAGGGATTATCCCTTACATCGGTAGGTATCGGCATATTTTTAGGTATTGGGTATCGGTAAAAATTTTGGTATCGCTCCATCCCTATATATATATATATATATATATATATATATATATATATATATATATATATATATATATATATATATATATATATTATTATATTATATAATAAAATTAAATTATTATATTATTATATTATAAGTATTTCAAATTTTTAGGAACCATATATATATATAAAATAAAAAAAAAAAATATATATATATATATATATATATATATATATATTATATATATATATATATATATATATATATATATATATATATATATATATATATATATATATGGTAAAGGTGGAGATTGTTTCTGAGTTTCGATTGTTAAAAAATATCGAAAATCAAAAATATTGGAGAAGCCTATCGTAAACAAGAGAGTTGCCAGAGGTACTATTACTAGACATAGACACAATTATTATTACTTACTTTTCTAGCAGAACCTAATTCGACTTATCATAACCTGAACTACCAAAATTGCCGTAAAAAGAGGCCTAACTTACACAAGAATTTGCCGTAAAAGAGACCTAACGTACACAAGAACGTTTGCACGACATAATAGCCTAGGGCTAATTATAGGCAGGAAAATATTGATTAAAATAAAATATCGACAAAAAAATATCGATATAAAAAATATCGAAACTCAGAAACAATCTCCACCTAAGCCTATATATATATATTAGCAACCAGTTTCCAACTGTTCCCTAACTCTAATAACTATTGGCAGGCCTCTAACCTTTGTCCACCCGAAGATATATATATATATATATATATATATATATATATATATATATATATATATATATATATATATATATATATATATATATATATATATAGTAAAGGTGTAGATTGTTTCTGAGTTTCAATTTTTAGAAAATATTGATATTCAAAAATATCGAAGCTGCCATAAAAGAGGCCTAACGTATACCAGAACGTTGCCGCGAGATACAGGCCTATGGCCCTATTACACCATACATACAAACAATTATTATTACTTACTTTTCTAGCGTATTTAGTTCAACTTATCATAACCTGAACTACTGAAGTTGCCGTAAAAGAAGCCTAACCTATACATGAACGTTGCCGCGACATACAGCTACCAATCACGATTAAAAATATCGATTAAAATAAAATATTGATATAAAAAATATCAAAACTCAGAAACAATCTACATCTAAGCCTATATATATATATATATATATATATATATATATAATATATATATATATATATATATATATATATATATATATATATATATATAATATATATATATATTAGGAAATAAATGGCTAAAAACTAGAAACACAATAAATTTTTAATGTAATTTATCTTTTTTATGATTTTAAAGTAAAAATTTCTGGATCTTAGGTTAAAGTTAGGGTATATATATATATATATATATATATATATATATATATATATATATATATATATATATATATATATATATATATATATATATATATTATAACTATACAAAAAATTTAAAAAATTTGTAATGTCAATGAACAAGCAACCTTGTCATAATAGAAACTTGTACAATATGTTTCTTATTTCAAATCCCTATATGTAGTTTCAGTCGAAGTCGCAACTCAGTTATATTGTTCAGTTTTATCAACCTGGTAAAGCTTGAACCTCATATGAAAAAATCCATTACTGTGAATAACACCATTACCAACAAATTTTTGTTTATTCATTTTAATGCATTTGCAGTATTCTCTGCAAAAATGGTGAAACTCAGTTATAAGAACTTTTTACTAACAAAAATTTTAATTTTTAATGTAAAAATTTGTCTTCCATGCTCCAATTCATTTGATCTTATTATTTCCTATTTGTGGTTCAGTTATATTTAAAAAAAATAAAAATGCTCAGTCAAACTTAAAAATTACCAAAATGGGTTAACCCTTTTGAAACTTGAGAACAACCTAAAGAAAGAAATATTAACCTATTATAAAGAAAGTGAGCATACTCTGTAACAGCAAAATGAGTTAACTGCCAAGGACAGTATTTCTTTTTCTCTTCTTGGAGTCTGTGAACTTTGAAACCCAAGAAAAAATTTCCAGGCCCATGGGGATTATCCACCCAATTAACTTCAACAGATCCTGTTCAGCCTAACTTATTGCATTGAGTAAAACCTCTTTAGATTTGATGCAACACTTGAATTACTTCAACTTTGAAGCGTTTGATCATCCAAAACTGAATTCTCCTTCCGTGCCTCCTTCGACTTTCTCTTCTACCCGCCAACGCGACCCTTTTCCAGAACCTAACTTGCCAGCGCTTGGCCCTAGGCCTAACATGGTATGGCCTAACTTAAACTGAACACTAGCTCTATGAAAGCACCAATATATTTGGAGGAAAACAATTAATGAAAATTAAAACAAAAGCACCTATATAATAAATTATGTAAGAAAATCATGAGATGAACGCTACACTATGAAAATATCTAGGAATGAAGATTCACTAGATGTTTTGTGTGTGTTCCACGGTCAAGATTCTTCAATATGAATTGTGTCCCACAAGTTTTGCTGCATTAATTTTTTGCTCGCGGCACCCATAGACTGCGGCACCGAAAATTTAAGATAGATGGCGTGTTCCATAGTCAAGATTCTTTAAGGGATTTGATGATTGCTAAAGCGAAGTGTCCCATGAATCGTTTCCCACGAGTTTTGCTGCTGTAATTTCTGCTAGCGGCAGCGAAAATTGAAGATAGAAATTTGTATCTTCAGTTTTCGCTGCCACAATCTTGAATGGTCACGTGATGTAAACAAACATAGAGGAGTTATGACAAGGCCTTTTTCTTAGAATAAAAATCTTTTGTAAATATTCTTATTCAGATAGGTATTTGCAAATTATTAAGGATAATTATTTTAGCATTTTGGGATCATTAATTTATTTTAAATGAAGCAAATTAATTATTTTCAATTATTCGAAATTTCATTGGTTCTGACGTTTTTAATTATAGCTGCTGAAAAGTCTTTTTAAAATATTCGTTTGACTCGTACGTTATCTTATATTTCTACATATGGTTTTTATGATATTAATTAAACAGGGTGATTGCTAAAATTAATTAAATGACTGATTGAATAAGATTTTAAAATATATTTACGTTCGTTTATATAGTTCAGCTTATAATTGCTACAGCCAGCTGAGTGTCCCACGAAAATAAAAAATCATATTTTCGTTGCCGCTGGCTGAAGCGTGACGTCACGCTTCATTTCATGGAACACACTCTGACTTTTCTTCTTGTTTACTTTTTTAATTTCTGCTAGGTTGCCGTAGTGGTTTGAGAACTATTTTAGCGATTTCAAAGATAAATATATTTACTTTCATATTTATGTATAATGTTGATAAAAATAGCTTGTAAGGCTTATTAAAAAACATTATATATATAATATATATATAATATATATATATATATATATATATATATATATATATATATATATATATATATATATATATATATATATATATATATATATATATATATATATATATATATATATATATATAATAATAATAAGGCAAAATAGCAATTAATAAGATAGTAAATGTAGATCGATCAACTGCGGGAAAACAGAAAACTTGCCACCTTAGGGATCCAGCCACTGTTCTTGCATCTGAAAATGAACGTACTCCGTGTTGATATATATATATATATATTATATATTCTGTAGCCAGAGCTCTCCACACTTGTTTCATCGACTATATTTCTATACTGTGGTTTTTCGGAGGCAACACGGTATTGTTCGAAGTGAGAGACTATCGCTTGTTAGGCTTTTCAAAGTACTTCAACCGTTTTTCTTGTGAGTGCCTTTGCAAAATCTGTTATCTTTATTTATCAGCGACCTGTTACCACTGTACGATATTCAGACAACATTGTTTTCTTCTTCCATCTGCAGTGACGTTATTCACAGGTAGGCAACATTATAATAGCCTAATTTTTCTATCTTTGTTGTTCGTGTTTTCTAATAGGCCTCGCTTCTACAAGGCCTTAGGTTGCATTTGTGCTCCAATTCTATATACCCTATTCCTTTTTTTTCACAGTGCTCTTGCCTTTCTACAGTGACCTCGCCTCGCAATCCTTCATCACAGCTACAGCTACAGCTACAGCTATACGGCATTTACTGTCCCAGCTGCTCTGATCCTACTTTTGCTGGCACCTGTTTTGGCAACTTCTGCTAGGTAGGTTGGGATAAGACAGGACTTCTTTTATTATTATTATTATTATTATTATTATTAATTATTAATATATATATATATATATATATATATATATATGTATGTATATATATATATGTATATATATATATATATGTATATATATATATATATGTATGTGTTTACCATTTTATATTTAATAAAATATTTATTAGCATTATTATCTTATCCCCTGCTAATGATCATGATGCACATACTTGCATTACGGCGGGGTAGTGTCAGGAGTGTGGATCATGTCATTATTGGGGGATATCACTATTTGTTTTTTTGTTTACCTCTCATTTCAGAGGGTTCTTATTGTTCCTTCTGTGTGGAACAGATCCAATTTTATTTTGTAAATAAAAACGAATACCCAAAAGCCTTAGTACTCATTTCCAACCATCCTCAACAAGTGGTCCTCATTTGGCAAACACAGATTGTCCAAACTATAGATTGGTGACATCTGGAGTGACGATTTGGCACACAGTGGAACCAGGAACACGCAAGTTGGAACCTTCTAGTGGATCAACATATTTTTTTTTTTTTTTTTTTTTAAAATTTACTTATTTATTAATTTTTAATTTATAATTTTATTAACCATTTTTCATAACATTTATTTTATTCTATATTTTTATCTTTTATATATATATATATATATATATATATATATATATATATATATATATATACATTCAAATATTATTTTTTATATATATATATATATATATCTATAATTATTGTACGTTATAATGTCGGTTAACGAAAACCCCGCGCCTGCTGCATCTCAACCTGCCATTTTTCTTCCTCACTATATCCCAGGGGATGTAGAGCTTTGGCTTCTCCAGTTGGAGACCATTTTCCCAGTATCATACACCTCTGATACTAAGTTTCGAGCCCTTGTACCTCTTCTGCCCCCAGAGGTTCTACGTCAAGTTCAGGATGTTCTCCCTACAGTCCGATTGTCTCCTGATCCGTTCACAGCCATCAAGACAGAGCTGTTGAATAGGGTGGCACCTTCTCGGGAAGAGAGAATTGGACAACTTTTGAGTCGTGAACCGCTTGGAGCCCGCACTCCAAGTCAGCTCATGGCTCATTTGTTGAGCCAATTAGGGTCAGCGCCGTCCGACACTGAGGCCCTTCTCATCCGAGAGCTCTTCCTGAAGAAGTTGCCGGCAGATGCCCAGGGGATACTGGCGGTTACTTCTCCTTCTACACCCCTTCAGGAGGTTGCTGCTATCGCGGATAGGATCCTCCGCACTATCAATCCTTCCCAGGTTTCTATTTCCTCTGCGACTTCTTCTGCACCTCCTGCTGTCTCTTTACCTCTTTCTCCTACTTTCACACCTTCTACTGTCGCTTCTGCTTCTACACTTCCTTCTTCAGGTCTGGCACAGGACTTACACACTCGCGTGGCTTGTTTGGAGTCCAAGATGGATGCACTTCAAACCTCTCTCAACGCTCTCATTATTTCCATCGCTTCTTCTAACCGCTCTCGCTCTTCTACCCCTTCTGCTCGTTCAGGTGCTCCTCACGGTCGTGCTCCATCTCCTTCTCTCAGAAGGGACTCTTCTTTGTGCTATTATCATAGCACATTTGGAGATCGTGCACTTAAGTGCAATCAGCCTTGCACTTACCAGGGAAACCTTCCGGCCAGTCGGTGATAGCTGTAGCTGACACTGGCCCTGCTTCCCACACTTCACAGCAACGCCTTCTTCGGATTTTCGACCCTTTATCAGGTCTCAATTTCCTTGTCGACACAGGAGCGGAACTTTCCCTCCTGCCGAAGGCTTACACTTCTACTTCTTCTTCCACCTCTTTCCTTGGTCCTTCTTTGTTTGCTGCCAATGGCTCTGCCATTGCAACGCATGGCGAAAAAAGTTTAACCTTGGATTTAGGTCTTCGACGGTGTTTCCGTTGGCTCTTCACTATTGCTGAGGTCTCTCAACCCATTCTAGGGGCAGATTT
This sequence comes from Armadillidium nasatum, assembly GCA_009176605.1. Classification (NCBI taxonomy): domain Eukaryota; kingdom Metazoa; phylum Arthropoda; class Malacostraca; order Isopoda; family Armadillidiidae; genus Armadillidium; species Armadillidium nasatum. Next base: position 1,042 of record SEYY01002007.1, on the reverse strand, counting down.
CCTGTCCCACTTCGGATTAGTTGTGGATCTGTGCCACAGGCGCTTGATCGACAACTGCACTTCCCTCTCTGCTCAGGGATGTTTATTTTCGACTCCACACTTCAGCATTTCTTCGGTGTTACCTTCTTCACCTTCTACTTCTTCTGAGTTCTCTACCATGCTTTCTCAGGATTTTCCCTCACTCCTTAAGCCTTGCTCTTCAGAAGCCCCGGTCAAGCACAATGTGCAGCATCACATTGAGACCTCCGGCTGTCCAGTTTTCGCTCGTTCTCGAAGGCTCGCTCCTGAGAGGCTTAAGGTTGCTCGTGCTGAGTTTGACCACATGCTTGAACTCGGCATTATTCGCCCTTCGAAATCAGCATGGTCTTCTCCTCTTCATTTGGTTCCCAAGGCTACTCCGGGTGACTGGAGGCCTTGTGGGGACTATCGTGCTCTGAATGCTGCAACTGTGCCTGACAGATACTCCCTGCCACACATTCAGGATTTCACCTCCCATCTGCACGGCTGTAACATATTCTCCAAAGTGGATTTGGTTCGCGCTTACCATCAGATCCCTGTAGCCCCGGAGGATATTCCTAAAACAGCCATCACTACTCCCTTCGGGTTGTTTGAGTATATACGCATGCCCTACGGCCTCAGGAACGCGGCACAGACTTTCCAGCGCTTTATGGACTCTGTGCTTCCGCGGTCTTCCTTTCTGCTGGGCATATCTCGATGACCTCCTCATTGCTAGCTCCTCTCCGGAGCTCCACAAGTCTCACCTGCAGGCTGTTTTCACCAGGCTGCAGGAATTTGGCATCAGGGTGAACCCTGACAAGTGTGTCTTAGGTGTTCCATCTCTTACCTTCTTAGGGCACACTATTTCACCTTCAGGAGTTTTTCCTCTTCAGGATAAGGTTTCTGCCATTCGCCAGTTTCCTCTTCCTGAAACACAGCGTCAACTTCGACAATTTCTTGGCATGATTACCTTTTATCATCGCTTCATTCCTTCGGCTGCAGCTCTCCTTACACCTCTTACTTCTCTGCTGAAGGGGAAAAAGAG
>SEYY01002006.1:0-10000 GCA_009176605.1 Armadillidium nasatum | reverse complement strand
AGAAATTCAGCAATATGGCTTTACAGGTGGGATTTTGTACTGCTATATTTTTTAGTTATATTTTTGAGATCGAACCTCACCTACGAGGGTATACTTTGCTTCAGGCCATCACAAGTTCAGAGGCGAGTGAAACATATTTATGCACTATGAGAGCTCATGATATTCTTGTATTGCCATATCTTGGAACACTGGTTCTTACATCACACCACAAATACTCTACGAGTTCTGTGTTTGCCACAATGTCTGGGTCAATGAAATTAATTGAGTGATTGATCATTAAGTATTGACTGTTTTTATTTTGGAGGCAATCGAAAGCCTTCCAACAATCTAATAATTTTTGTACCCGGCAATATATATATATATATATATATATATATATATATATATATATATATATATATATATATATATATATATATATATATATATATATAGGCATAGGTTAACAAGCTTTCTGAGTTTCGATATTTTTTATATCAATATTTTGAAATTTTGATTTTAATCGGTATCTCATTGCAATGTTCTTGTATAGATTAGGCCTGTATTTTATGGCAACTTCGGTAGTTCAGGTTATATAAGTCAAACTAAGTACACTATAAAACTAAATAATAATAATTAGAATAATATTTGAATAGGCATATCGATGTTTCGATAACAATATTTTCCAAATATCGAAACTCAGAAAGCTTCTTAACCTTTACCATATATATATATATATATATATATATATATATATATATATATATATATATATATATATATTATTATTATTATTATTATTATTATTATTATTATAGAGAGAGGAGCAATAAATAAAATATATACAAAACTTAATAAGTAGTGGTTAGGTCTATTTGCTGACCGTTAGGCATTATTTTACCCTTTAAACTTCAGGTTAGGTTAAGTTGAACTAAGTTGAACTAATTTGTTAGATCTAACAAACAAACCTAACCTGGATTTAAAGGGTAAAACTATACCTAATGGATAGTAAATAGACCTAACCCACTCAAATACCACTCTTTGCTAATTACGTCTAATGGCTAACTCACTAACTATATATATATATAATTTTTTTAAAAAAAAAAAAAAAAAAAAAAAAAAAAAAAAAAATTAAATTTTTTATTTTTTATTTTTATTTTTAAAAATGTTTTATAACGCCAATGATCCAGCAACCTTGTTGTAATAGAAATTTGTAGACTATGCTGTTAGCTTCAAATTCCTATGCGTAGTTCTAGTCAAACTCACGACGCGTAGGTATGTTGCTAGTTTCAATAACCTGGTCTTGTAAGAAAAAATCCACTACTGTGAATGCTAAAATTACCAAAGTTGGTAATAATGTCATGAGGTAATTTTTTGGTAATTGTTAAGAATGGAACGCCCAATTTTTTTTTCTACTCATCCTAACTATGTAGAGGAAATGATCGTAATAAGATTTTTTCCAGTTTATTTGCAAATGGCAAAGGATTTTGTAAGAAAAATAATTAAAAAAATCAAATTATTAAAATTTGTATTTTTTTATATGTTGTATTTTTTTTATAATATGGCGTACCATTTTGTTTATTGCAAATTTGTTTATACTTTTCAGAGATATTATTCTTTACTGTCTTTTTTTACAATGCATCTTAATTTGGATATATATATATATATATATATATATATATATATATATATATATATATATATATATATATATTGTTATAATTTTAACTGGGGGTTTAAAGTAAAGTTATGGTGATTATTGAATACGAGAGTCAAGTGACTAAATGTAGCTCTCTCACCATTTGGGAACAACGATATCCCCAAAGGAAAGTTTCAATAACTTTCTACAGTTACAACTGTCTCTGAACTTATACCAATTTAAAAATAAGACTATGTGTTACGTACCAGTGCTAACTCCAAAAAAAAATGATTGATGAGATGATAAATAGGAAGGCTCTTGAAATCAAGTCACAAAGCAGAAGAGGAGATAAGCTTCTTAAAGTTAGGTAAACATGCGACACAACACTCAAGCAAGAAAAAAATAAAAAAAATATAGAATTAGAACAAATAATGATGCCCACACATGCAAGCGAGAGTATTAGAGGAACAATTAGGGTGAAAATAATTACCTGAGCAAGTGTACAGGAAGTACTCCTCTCATAGACTTCCACTCACATGTGGGAAAAATAATAAACGAATAATAATAATGATTTAATAAAATAATATATATATATGTGAGGTTTTATAATGAGGTTGAAACTTAAGAGTATCCCTGGGTTAATTGCAACTAATTGCAGCAATAAGAATATAATACACACATTCAATCACTCAATCACTGATACACTGCGCTGGCACACTAGTACTGTAAAACATTACACACAACATAACACAAAATAATAATAAATAATAATATGAACCGTAATATAGTTTTTCTTTTATGCAATGGAGAATGATGTAACAAAATATAGGTTAATAATAAATTTATAAATTTTTTTATCACTTAATCCTAAGTTGTATCAATCTTATGAAAATAATTTTATTACCTTCATAATTTTTATAGTATGAAGATTAGTCTTTATTGGCTTTTTACACTCAATTTCCAACTCCTCTGTATATTAAAGGAGATATAATTATGACACTGTAGTTCACCACACTTAAATTGTTTTATTATAATACAATTTAATTATATATAATAGTAAATGTGAATAAACAATGCACTATAGGGGAAATCTTGTAACACTAAAAATCTGTGTAGTGTTGCTAATTACAATAAATGTAATCAAAGGAAATGCTTGTAGTTTCGTAGTATTCTGAATATATATGGTAAGGTAAAGTTCCAAACCATGGAAATGTCACAAATAAAATTCCTCAAACTGGATGTAGGATATGTGACAGTGAAGGCTCCAAACCATGAACGTTTATTACACAGAGAAGGTCCCTCACCATGGAAATCTGGGAAAAACAAACGCTCCCTGACCATGGATATATGAGATGGGGAAACAAAGGTTCCCTGACCATGGACCTATAAACATATTTTATTTCTTTTTAAGCTATATAAAAGATTACTTTCTATCCATATTAACAGTGTTATACATTATATACATAATAAAACCTTTTAATAATAGAAACTAAACCTAACTTAGTTTAACTTACCTCAACAAAGTTGAGGTCTTTTCTTTTAACTTTTTTGAAGAATCTTATTCAAGTCGTCAATTTATGGAAAGTTGGAATTCCTTATAAATAATTAAAAACACCAATTAACTATTTGCTTGAGTCTACCAAGAAAATCTCATTGAAAACAAATAAAGTAAAGAAAGCATACCTTGATTTATCCTTGAATACACTTGATATATATATATATACAAACTCATGCAATTAAGCAATTGAGAACAAAAATAGAGTAAGAGATATGATTATGAATGGCAAAAATGATAACAAAATCAAGCATTACTTTAGAAAAGTATCTGAAACCAAAAAAAATTTATACTTAATGACATATGTTGGTTAAAACATATTAGAGGAAATGAATTTGGGATCAGGGTAACAGGAAAATTCCTTACATACCCCCCCACTCGTCATAACATGACGGGAAAAGAAAAAAAATATTCATTGGATAAATTAGGTTGGTGAAAAGTCCTTTAAGTAGTAAAGAACCATTGCTTTCATGTCATCCTCACTGATGGTAGGAGTATTTAGATGGGTCATTGCCATCATATAAGAAGCAAAAATATTGAAACGACCCTGAACTAAACCTATTCTGTTCTAAGGTCATACGCTGAATTGGATGCGGTATAGGAATAGATGTTTGAAGTCTTTTAGAACTAATAGTATGAGAAGAAGAAGCAGGACGCTTTTTAGATACATATGGTGAATAAGCATTAAACCTATCATTGTAACTACTATTAGTACTCCCTGATGAAGTACTAGGTAAACTTTCTGTTACTTCTAACGAAGGTGAAAGAACAGAATGCGAAGATCTAGAAAGTTTAGAACGTAAGTCACGTCTATAATCTCCCGATATTCGTTCCTTAGGAATCATTTTAGGTCGAGGTGTCTCGTTTGGATTTGTCGTATTAGTCATTAATGATTCATGAGGAGTTCGTTCTTCAAAAACATCATAATTATAGAACATCCTCCATAAGGCATCAATAAATTCTTTGGAAGGATGGATTCCATCCACCATCGGACCATTAGGGCCTAAAGAATTAATGTCATTATTAGGAATCAATAAGCTTTCGTAATTTCGGTTGGTAGAATTACTCATAAGGACGAGTACTTCTGAGAGGGCTATAGTACGTTTTCTTGGCCATCTAATCTCTGAAGAGTGGAGTCTCATGAGTTCTTTATATACATAATGAGTATCTTGGTGTAAATGTTGAGCTGATGAACGTGGCAAGGAATAGTACCAATCCCTGACTTCAGTAGGGGCAAATTTTATATTGCGATAGATGTTATAATATGGTAGATCAGGAAAAACAGGTATCATTATGTATAATTGAGCTTGGGGACAGATATTCTTGATTTGCATCAACATTTCTTTAATAATTGGAACTGAACTTTCAGCTCTATAATCTGGATCCGGGAATGTCACCGAATATTGTTTATGGGATTTTCCTTTACGGGTAAGAGTCATTCTTTTGTATGCATGTCTAAATATGGAGAACACTATAACATGTGTCGTACTAGGGCGTAATTCCCTTTCTAAAGCAGTTGGAATATCTTCAAATTTTGAGAACATGATGCGCTTAAACTTAACCTCATGGTTACCTGGATTATGTACATAAGGATTATAATTATCCTCCAGATAGGATATCCAAGAGTGGCCGATTAGTAACACCTGAAAATAAAGTTAAATAAATTGAGATATACGTCTAGATAGTCAACATATATATATATATATATATATATATATATATATATAGTAGTATTTAAGATGGTTTAATATTTAGGAGGATTTAAGGTTTACTCTTTTTAATGGAGGGCTTAGTAGTTCGTCGTTTTTCCAATACAGTATCTTGGACCCAAGGCAATTCAGGAGAAACATGGGGTTTCTTCTGCCTTGTTCTCTGAGCTACTGTTTCAATATCAGAACATGGAGTTATTATTTCTTCGAGTTTTATAGAACGGTGCCCAATGAACAGACTTTTTACTAGATGTTGGTGTGCTATGAATAAATGCATCCTGTTCATCAAATGTTTGTAGAAAACTATGAATAATACAACTACCGATTTCAGTTGTAGGTGAAGAAGATGAAACAATAGGAGAAGATATTGTGGTCTGCATTGGATGTTCTTTAAGAAAAGAATCGTCTAGAGTTGGAGTTATAGGTGAATTGACTAATCTATCATTAATAACATTATTAGAAACAGAAGTTTGAGAATCTTCTAAATTGAACATTATATTTTCGGATGATAATCTTCGAAAACATCTCCTAACAGGATATAATTCTGCAGTAACTAACTGATTTGTAATAGTTAGAGGGGTGTATGAAATAATAGAAGATTGTTGTGGAGAAACTGGTGATAACATGACTTGAGTATTCAAATTAACGGGAGAAAAATGAGTAGAGATAGTAGGAGAATTAGAAGCATTTGTAAGAGAGAATAAATCAGGAGTAGGAGAAAAATTAGTAGGAGAAGCAAATAGCTCATTTAAATGAAAAGAAAATGATTCATCGATAGCATTAGGAGTTATTATTGATTGTGGTAACTGAGTGATTTTAGATGTATGAATTTTATCAATGATTTGTAAACTGTTATGTAATTGAGATAAAAGTTGTTGTGATAAAGAATTTATTTGATCAGTTTCATCAAATCCGACAAAATCGTCATCTGAGTCTACGGTTTCATCTAAATCAGGGCTGATTGGGGTATCGTCTACCAGATCCTTTTCTATTACTTCAGGCAAAAGCAAAGGTGGAGGTATTACACGTTCAATTGTGTCGTCGTCATTTAGAGTCGTTTTTGTCAAAAATTTATGGAATAAGGGATGGTTTTTGAGATATTCGGGTGGACTATACCATTTCTTCAATTGCTTGTGATGGACTTTATATAATCTCTGCGTTTCCATAGACTGTACTATGTACGTTACGTTATTAGTATTTACTTTGATTATTGTTAATGGTCCTTGATAGCGATCCTTGAATTTGTTAGTAGTACGATCTCCAGGCAATTGTAATTTTAAAGCTACTTCTTGGCCGATTGAGAAGGATTTATAGTTGGTATTTCCTTCATCCCAATATTCGTTGAATCGGGTCCAAGGAAGGTTTGGACGGGTGTCATGAGCTTCAGAGTAAATTATTTCAGCTGGAGAACGTTTTGTTTCTGAATGGATGGTATTATTATATATGAGAGCTACTGAAGACAGTTGAATGTCCCAGTTTGATGGATCTCGTAATGTACCACGGAGATATTGGATTAAAGTTCGATTGACTCTTTCTGCGATTCCATTTGACGATGGGTTATAAGGGGTGGTATAAATATGTTTAATATTATGGAGTATTAAGAGTTCTTCAAATTCAGGACCTCTGAATTCACGGGCATTATCTGATAATAGTCTGGAGGGTATTAATGGCAAATAGGGTAGAATATTTCTTAGGGCAGCTGTTACTAGGGAAGTATGCTTTGATCTAAGGGGAACTGTGGCTATCCACTTACTATAATGATCAATTAAAACAAAAATGTAACTATTTCCTTTAGATGACTTTGGTAATTGTAATAGGTCTACAGCAACTAATTCAAAGGGAAATTTAGTATTAATCTTTAACATCGGAGGGGCATGGTAAATATTAGAAACTTTTCCCAGCTGACAATGGTGGCATGTCATTGAAATGTCTTTACATATCATTCTTAATTTGGGATGCCATATGATCCAATCTAAAAGTGCATATAACTTATTTTGGCCTATATGGGCAAATTCATGGTGATTAATTATAGCAACCTGTAAAGCAAAATTGAATGAGACTAAATAGTGATAATGGTCTTTTCTATTTCGGTGGATTAAATAATTATTATATATAGAGATAGAATTACGAGCATAGGAAAAATTTTTAAGGGGACCTAAGAAGGGTTGATTTTTGCTAATGGCATTCTTTAGTCGTTTAAGAATTGGATCGTTTGATTGACATTCCATAATATGAGTCATTGTTACTTCTACAGAGTCTTGTGGGTTTATTAAAAGAGAAAAATTATGAATTTGGAGGGTTTCTATTTCAACTAAATTATCACTTTCCTCACCATCAATTGTGACTATTGATGGTGCAGGAGAATTTTCTATTAAAATATCATTCTCTACTTCTTCGGACTCTTCGGAGTCTAATAAATGAAGTACTACTACTGGGGCTGATAAAATTGGGAAACTAGATAAGGCATCAATAGCTGTTTGAGGCAATTTTGATTTAGTGGGATTTAATAAGTTATAATGAATACCTCCCATACAATATAAACAACAAATATCTGTATAATTGGGATTACCGAAATGTAAGGGATGATCTTTACTATAGTAAACTAATACTCGAACTAGATATAAATTTGAGAAAGCTTCAATACTATGGGTAAATGGCAATTGTCCGGGGAATTTAGTTAGTTGTAACTGTTTTAATGTTTGTTTTGCTTCTCTTCCTGTAGGTATGTGATACTTTTCACGGTTATCTAGCAATTCTTGGACAACCTCTTGTCTTATTAATAGGTGAAAATCTAATTTTCCATTTAGAAATTGGGAAAAACACTGGAAGAGCGAATCACCTCCTCCAGGTATTATAATCATCATAAACCCTTCGGGTAATTCTGGTAAATAGGTATCCTTATTATTTTGGATTTGCAATTCGTATGGAACTCGAGAAAGGATATCTGCGACTATATTTTCTTTTCCAGGCACATAATTGAGCTCATAGTCGATATCGTTTAATTCTTCCAATGTTCTGGCTACTCGTTGGTTCACTAGAGGCATATTGTGTAGAAAAAGAAGAGGTTTGTGATCGGTGAAAATAATCACTCGGATCCCGTATAAAAATGGTTTAAGGGATCGTATAGCCCACCTAATGGCGGCTACTTCGCGTTCAGTTGTACTATATGCTCGTTGAGCCTTTGAAAATACCATAGAAATGTATGCTATTGGTTTGTCTATGTCTTCCTGTATTTGGCTCAGGCATGCACCTGCACCAATACCAGAAGCATCAGTATGGAGAAAAAGTGGATTTGCGTTTGGAGTTCTATCTGGATAAGATAATAGAGGTGGGGTGGTTAGTTTTTCTTTAAGACATTCGAAAGCTTGTTGGCATTGATCAGTCCATTGGAAGTTTTTAGTAAGTTTTAATAAGTCGAAAAGAGGTTTGGCTATTTCGGAACAATGGGGTATGTGACGTCGGTAAAAGTTTACTAGTCCCATAAATTGTCTAACTTGTCTAACGGTCTTTGGAACTGGGAAATCTTTTACACCTTTGATGTTCTTTTCTAGAGGAATCATACCTTGGTATGAAATCTGGTGTCCTAAAAACTTTACTTCTGTCCTTAGGAGATTGGTTTTTGAGGGTTTCAAGTTTGAAGCCAGCTTTGATAAATGCTGTTAAGACTTCTTCTAGGATAGTAAGGTGTTTTTCGAAGGTCTGGCTTATAATGAGGACATCGTCCAAATAGATCATTACTTCCTGCCAAGGTATGTGACATAAAGCTAACCGCATTGCACGTTGAAAAGTCGCAGGGCCATTTTTAACGCCGAAAGGCATTCTCATGAATTCCCAATGACCTAGCGGTGTAGAGAAAGCTGTTTTTTCGATACTTTCTTCCTCCATTTCGATCTGATAATAGCCTTTAATAAGGTCTATTGTGGAGAAATATTTCATTCCTTGTAGGCTAAATAGAGTGTCAGTCAAATTCGGTATAGGGAAAGAGTCTCCTTTAGTCACTTCATTGAGTTTTCGGTAGTCGATGCATAAACGCATAGCTCCATCTGGTTTTCTGACGGGAACTACGGGTGCGGAATATGGTGAATAAGATTTTCTGATTATTCCGTCAGCTTCTAATTGTTGACATACTTTTTCGACCTCATAAAGAATAGGACCTTGTAAGCGTCTTACTGGACAACACACTGGGTCATCTACAAGTGTGTCTATTGTGTGTTTAAGTATAGAGGTACATCCTACATCGTCATCTCCTAAGCTTAAAGCAGTAGGATATTTCATTAGAAGTTGGATAAGTTGTTCTTTTTGGCTTGATGTAAGAGTAGTAGAACCTAAATCAAAGGCTTCATATAATGATTCTAGCGTCCATTCAGGATAAGTAGTTTGGGGTTTCTGAGACAACTCTACTACATTAATAGAAGAAAAAGAAGAATCTAGTGAGAGAATAGAGAAAGTACCTAAAGAATATCCGCGTTTAAGATGTACTGGATTATCATTAAAATTAAAACAATATAAGTATATAATTTGATCTGGAGAATAGTTTAGAACAATATGATCCATTATAAATTTATTAGAATCATTTGGAGTAAATAATAAAAGGGTGTTATAATTAAAAATTAGATGATCAATAGAGATGGGGATAGTGATACACTTATTTGGTGGCAAAGAAATATCTTTGTCTATCATTGCAATTCCATCTCTAGATTGCAATGTACGGATATCTTCGGCGATTATAGTAAGATGATTTTTATTTCTTTTTATTCAAGCTGTTTAGTGGCCAAGTCGGGTAATAGCTGTTCATGGCTTAAAAAGTCATACCCTAGGATCAAATCATAATTTGTAACTTGATCGTCCACAACTATGAATGGATGTGGTTTGGTTATATAAGTTCTAGAAAGTTGGACTTGGAAAGTTACAATACCATAAACAGGAAATACCGTTCCTCCAATTCCTTGTACACCACTATATGTGGTTGAAAATAATGGATAATTTTGGGAATTTAAGAGACTATATGTTTTGGAGGTTATAAGACTCCCAGCGGCACCAGTATCTACAAGAGCCGTGAGTAGTTTGTCTTGCTTAGAATCTTTTATGAAACACACCTACTAATAAGGTATCTTTAGG
>SEYY01002005.1:0-10602 GCA_009176605.1 Armadillidium nasatum | reverse complement strand
AAAGGACCTGCTCTTACAAGCGTGTGGTTATGCGAGGATCGGTGATAACTATCCGATCATTCTTAACCAACTAAAACGAGATTTTGGCAATTCTCGTAAATTAATAGAAACTTTAATATTAAAAATAACTGCTATTCCTTCTCCTAAATATAATTATACAAGTTTATTTAATTTTAAAGCAAATATTCATTGCTATTTTGAGTCATTAAAAACTCAAAAAATTATTGGTGATTGTCAAGGCTGTTCCATCATTTTAGGAACCATTTTAGCTCAAAAACTGCCTTCAGAATTGATCTCTCATCTCCCATTAGGGGAACCAAGAGACAACTGGACAGTTGATCTTGTTTTAGAGATCATCTCTAAAAATCTCTATACTCTGGAAACAGTAGGGCAAACATTAATCTTGCCTGAAAACCAGAGAAAAGAGAAATCACAAAATTTAATCATAAATTTAATGAGCATAAAAACCCTCATAAAAAGGAAGAAAAGTCAAGACAAGTAACCACTTTAAATATAAATTCAGGAACTAAGCCTAAGACTCAAACTCTTGTATATAATAAACCTATAACTCAGACTCAACCTCAGAGTCAATTACCGAGTCAAGCTAAAGTTCCTAAATGTGTCTATTGTAGAGGAGAGCATTATTCTTCCAACTGTAACATATTAAATTTAAAATCTAGGCAGTTGTTTGTTCAACAAAATAAACACTGCTCAAAGTGTTTAAACACTTTTCATATGACTTCTCAGTGCACAAGCACTAAAACTTGTTATTTATGCAAGTCTCCAGATCACCATACATCATTGTGTGACAGAGAGACTCATAAAAATCAATCTTCAGAATCTCATGCCAACTCTGTCTCTACATTACAAATATGAGACAGGATTGGTGTTGCCTTACCTCTTGCAGATATTGAAGTATACAAACAAACTTCAACCATTCCAGTTCGCACTCTTTTTGACCTTGGGAGTCAACGAACATTGATTTCTAGGTCAATAGCGAAAATATTAAAATCTCCAATTAAATTTAAAATTCAGCTTTGCATAAATGGCATTAATAAGAAAGGAGCTGTAGCCCTTTATGATGTCATTGATATTAAATATAAAAACTAATGAAGGAAATATTATAATATCTGCCCCTGTAGTAGATACTCTTCCATCTGATATATATATATCCTGGTTTGGTTCAAACAACAAATTTATTAAGGCAACACCATGTAAAATTATCAAATCCTTACCCTCCTAGTGACTATGTCAATGACTTAGGCATACTTATAGGAGCAGACTATATAAATAAATTCCTTAAGTCTTTTAAAACTTTTAAAGGAATAAATCTTATAGACACACCTTTTGGCAGTGCTCTTTATGGAGAATTGCCTTTTACATCAAAAGAAAAAGATGCCCAGATCACTCTGGTGTCTTCTTTTAAAATAGGAATCAATTTTATTAATGAAATTGATCCCTTAAAAATTTTAACTTCTCAAGAACTCCATTCTAAAGAAGAAATTTTAAATAAAACTTCTTATGGAGAATCATCTTTTATTTCTTCAACAGAAAATTATACTTCTTCTAATTTAAATCTTTCCATTGAAGGGACCTCGACTAATCAGCAGTCTCTAGAGGACATTTTAAAACCTTCAATTGAAAACAACTTTATCTCTTCTATTTCTGTTGAAGAAGATCATAAATATTTTAAAACCTCAGAGGATCTAGATAAACTCTGGACTCTTAATCATATCGGCATTTTACCCGATGAGAAATTTACAAATTCTGATAAGACTACCATAGCAGCCTTTCAGGATAGTTTATCTTTTAAAAATGGTAAATATGAAGTGTCTCTTCCTTGGAGGAAAGATCATCCAGATTTGCCAGATAATTATTCTTTATCAAAAAGACGTTTATACAGCGTTCTTAAAAAACTTCAATTAAACCCTGAACTTCTGAAAGCGTATTCAGAAGTCTTTATTGATTATTTAAAACGCGATTATATTGAAGAAATAGGACCCTTCCACTCCGGTACATCCGGAAGGGAAATTACATTATCTTACCTCATTCAGGTGTTCTTAAAAAATCAAATACTACTGCTTTAAGAGTCGTATTTGATGCTTCTTCTAATTTTCCAAGTTTAAACAGCTGTCTCTACAGTGGGCCTACTCTGTTAACTGAACTTGGAAAAGTGCTTTTAAAATTTAGAATTAAATCTTTTGCAGTCAGTGCTGATATTGAGAAAGCCTTCCTTGGTATCAAACTGTCTGAGAAAGACAGAGACTCTGTAAGATTTCTTTGGCTAAAAGATCCAGGAGACATTAAGAGTCCTATAATTACTTATCGTTTTAAATCAGTTCTTTTTGGAGCTACTAGTTCTCCATTTCTTCTCGCTGCCTGTCTTAAAACATCATATATCTAATTCTAATACCAAATATAAAAATGAACTTTTATCTCAACTATATGTTGACAATGTATTTGGTACATTTAATAATGAGGAAGAACTAAGAGATTTCTTTCTTGAAAGTCGCTCTATATTTAATAGTGCTGGCTTAAATTTACGAGAATGGATCTCAAATTCTGAAACTTTAAACCAAGAGTTCAAAAACAAGGGTTTAGGGATCGATTCTTCTACTACTAAAATTTTAGGATTAGAATGGGATTCAGAACATGACACCATTACTTATCCAAATAAAAAATTAGATGACACAGCTCATACTAAAAGAACTATATTAAGCAATTTAGCATCCTTTATTTGATCCTTGTGGGATTTTAAGTCCCCAATTTCAATAAAAGGTAAAGTTTTACTCCAAAAGATATGGTCTAGCGGAGTGAACTGGGATCAACGCATTTCAGATTCTTTACAACAAGAATATAAAAAAATTGCCTTGTTGTTAAATGAGTCTCAATCTTTGATTTTACCTAGACAATTAATTTATTCTAATAATGTAGAGTTGCATGCATTTTCAGATGCATGTCAAACTGCATATTCAAGTGTTGTTTATGTAGTCTCTCATTTAAATAATCAACCTTATGTAAATATATTAATTTCAAAGTCTAAAGTTTCACCTCTTAAACAATTAACCATTCCTAGACTTGAATTAATGAGTGTTCTTTTATCTTCACGTTTAATAAAGTATGTGAAAGACACCTTTAAAAATATCTTAAATATTGAAAGTATTCATGTGTGGTCTGATAATCAAGCTACACTTCAGTGGATACATACTACCAAACCTCTTCCTGTTTTTAACCAAAACAGAGTGGATGAAATTAGAGAAAATATTCCAGATGCAAATTATCATTATGTACCTACAAAAGACAATCCTGCAGATGGAGCCTGTCGAGGTACTAATATTAAATATCTTTTTTCTAAATTTTGGTTGGAAGGTCCACTTGGATAACTGATCAAAATCAATGGCCGGTATGGATTGAAAATCCATCTTATTTAGCATCAAATAATTTAATAAATATTTCTGATATTAATGTAAAAAATAATAAAAATGAAATTAAATTCGATAATTTATTTAATCTTGAAGATTATTCTTCATTAAATAAAGTATATCGAACTAACTGCCTTAGTGTTAAGATTTGTCACAAATCTTAAAAATTCTCGCAAAAACTTGCCTCTTATTAAATCTTCTAAAGAACCTCTCTTTTCTCACAATTTCTCCATTGATGAAATGAGTAAAGCAGAGACTTTCTGGATTCAAAATGTTCAACAACAACATTATGAACCAGAAATTTCTTGTTTAAAATTCAATTCTCCCCTTACTCAAACCACCAAAAATTTTCAGTTTAAGATTGGTAGAAAACATTTTAAGATGTAATCTCAGATTGAATAATTCCTCTCTTCCATATGAAACCAAGTTTCCTATATTTTTACCTTATAAATCTTCCTTTGTAAATTTACTTATATGGAAATACCATTATGATTATCATCATGTCGGTATTTCAGAATTAATTAACTTTATTAGACAGAAATTTTATTTCCCTCGAATGCGACAAACTTTGAGGAAAATATTGAGGTCTTGTGTACTCTGTAAGAGATTACAAGCCATACATTTTAAATCTGCCCCTCTAGCTTCACTACCCAAAGTCAGGGTAACTGAATGTAACCCCTTTACCACAGTTGGTGTTGATTTAAGCGGTAGTTTTCAAGTCAAAGTTTCTAAAAATATAATTAAAAAATGTTATATTGTTCTTTTCACTTGTGCTGTATATAGAGCAGTTCATCTTGAACTTGTTTTCGATAATGGAGTAGAATCCTTTTTACTAGCCTTTCGTCGATTTATAAATCGTCGAGGAAAAGCCATCAGTTTTATATTCCGATAATGCTTTAAATTTTAAAGGAGCTTCTGAATATATAAAATACCTTCATACGTTACCTTCAATTAAAGATTTTCTTTTAAAAAACTCTATTGTATGGAGATTTAACCCAGCTAGGGCCAGTTTTTTTGGTGGATTCTATGAACGCTTAGTCGGGATTTGTAAACTTCATTTAAAACGTACTTTACAAAATTCTCTTGTTACGTTTGATGAATTTAATACAGTTTTAACTGAAGTTGAAAACACTATGAATTCTCGACCTTTAACCTACGTTGGAGATGATTTAAATGAGGAGGAATTTCTTACTCCTTCACATCTTTTATATGGACATCTTCTTCACACAATTCCTATTCCTGAGGAAAATTTGGAATTTGATACTTATAACGATACTAATAAACTCAGTAAGAGATATCGTTATATACTTAATCTTATTCATAAGTTTCAACAACGTTGGAAAAAAGACTATCTCTTACACCTTCGTCAAACTATAAATAATTCAAATCGTCCTAAAATACAACTAGGAGAAATTGTATTAATAGAAGGTGACAATTCACGTTTAAAATGGAAGCTGGGAAAAATTGTTGATCTACATACCTCACCAGATGGGTTTACAAGATCTGCTTCTATTAAAACTAAAACTGGAATAATTACAAGAGCTATTGTTCATTTATATCCTTTGGAAATTTATTCAAATCCGCATAACTCCTCCATTGAGGAGACTTCTGCACCATTAACCTCTCTTCATAGACCTTCTCGTCAAGCAAAATTTGTTGCAAGACAAAAAATTAGAAATATACTTAAAGAAGAAGATAAATGTTTGTAATTTTATATTTACTAAATTTATATCTAAGTTTGACTTTAGCTAAAATCTGACATTCCTTATTTATCCTAATGACTGTAATATAATACTTTTAATTTATATTTTTTTCTCTCTCTTTTTTTTTCTTTCTTCTCTTTTAACTTGAATAAATTAGAAATAATCTTTATTTTATGTATGTATATTTTATTAGTTCCACCTTTTTGTTGAAAATCATTAAATAACTTATTACTTAAATTCTAACTTTTGAATCTTTATCTTTATTTCGTTAGGTTGCTATATCATTGAAACTCTAGTAGGAGTATCCATTTTTTTGATTACTTGAGTGAGACATTGATTGCTTTTAAGGAATAATAATTCTTTCGTTTTAACTAACCCTTTTCTATTTTAAACTTCTTTCAACATCTGGTCATGCTCTCTTGTATGACCAAATGGGGTCTAAATCAGAGTCGCCACTGTGACTGAGAAAAGCAGTATAGTCGATTTCTAATTTGAGAAGAGGAAAAAAAATTTGATTATTTTTTAACTCTGAACCTTCTTTTTACTCTGTCAGTTATTATTATTATTATTTTTAGCATTTTTTTATTTTTACTCCTGTGATTTTAGAAGGTGGATTGAACCTTGTAGAGAGCTCTTCTGTTGATAGAAAACCTGACGAGAAATCTAATTTATTTACCCTAAAACTTTATTTTCTCTTTTTGATTCTAGGCAATTAAGGTTGGACTAATTTAATTTTTATTCAGTATGTTTAAAAGTTTTATTCATGCAAGTATAAAGAATTTTCCTCTCTCTCTCTCTCTCTCTCTCTCTCTCTCTCTCTCTCTCTCTCTTAATATTTCTTTTTTCCATTACTGTATTACATCATTATATATTTTATTCTTTTCTCCTTTGGTAAATGTCATGATTCTAGTGGAAATCATACTTTTGATATAATTAATTTATGTAAATTATAAAAAGTTTTTTATTTTTATTTCTCTCTCTCTCTCTCTCTCTCTCTCTCTCTCTCTCTCTCTCTCTCTATCTCTCTCTCTCTCTCTCTCTCTCTCTCTCTCTCTCTCTCTCTCTCTCTCTCTCTCTCTCTCTCTCTCTCTCTCTCTCTCTTTGGTAGGGAGTTTTAATGTTGCAAATATTAAATATATTTCCAACCAAGAGGTATAAATAAAATGTGAAACTTTAATTTTCCAGTACAGTTTTTAAAATACCATACTTGCTTCAATAAATTGTGTACGCGTGTAAGTACACACATGAGCGTGTTTTTATGTGTGTCAACGAAAATTCTTTACATTTCAACAGACTCCGTTTGTAACGGGACTTTTCTGAGTTCTCAATTTGTCTCTTATTGAAACTTTTTTGATTTTCTAATAAAGAAAATAAAGGTTTTCCATTTCTTTATTAAAAAATCATTAAATATATACAATGTTTTAATAACATTTCTTTTTTAAAATAAAAGTAATGAATTGAAACTTTAAATAGGCGAAATTATTCGGCTAGGGCAGCTGGAACTCAAAAATGAATCGGAAGACAATAAGTATCAATTGTTCCGCTTTCTCTCTTCAACAATTATTTGATGAACTATAAAATGGAAACATCTATCATATTGACAATTGTTTTATACTTTATATATATAAATTAAAATTTATTTATTTTTCTGAGATGGCTATGGAATGAAAATAGTTGTTGAATAAATATTAGCAGTTTATTATAATGCCTTAAAAGTTGGTAAACCTGTTCAAAGAAATTTTACGACTTTATTTGTATTTCATTGATAATTATATTAAGCATTTCAAGTAATTTTGAAGCATTTTTTCTAAACAAGAATAACCTAATAGAATAAGCAAAAATTACATTTTAAAATATTATTAAACATATATAACTATATATTAGTTTTAATGATTATAAAGCTTAAATTTGCTGTCAATATTGTGACATCTGGTATCAATATGTAGTAAAAATAGTATTTATCATAGATACTACCAGCTGTTCCAAGTCTGATTTGAAAATTTAGAAGAAATCAATGAAGTTGTTTATTTTTTTTGGTATTTGAAAGCCTTGTATCGCAGTTTACACTTATAAAAACTCAGGGTTTGAGCTTTTATTAAAAAACCTGAAAGAGAAGGTTCGTAATTAGTGTTACAATTAAATAATAAAAGGAGACTTACTATGAATTTTTTTAAAAGGTTTTGATGCTTTTGAAGTTCCTTCTTATACGAATTCCATATAAATAAGAACGTTACGCAGTTATATATTTGAGTAGAAGGTAATAAATATGATAGTAAGAAAGATTTGAAAAAAGAAATATATAACTCAACCTTAAACCTTCGAATTCTGAGGACTTGAACGAACAAGCAAAAACTCTTACATTTTTTAATGACGTCTAGACTAGATGAAGTTTGATAAAAAGTGAGGACGATTTAGCCGTGAGTTTGTTTATTTTAGAAAAAAATGTGCGAAATCGATACAAAAAAGAAACCACCAACTCTACAAACTCCTATCAAGGAGAACTTAAAATATATATATATATATTTTTTTTTTTTTTTTTTTTTTTTTTAAAAGTTCACATCTCACGGGCATTGCCCTATTCGAGGAGAGGAACTTTCTAGGTAGTATATACCTAGGATCCCGAAGTGGGATCGAACCGGCGCCCTCAAGCACGTGAGTCCATCACCCTACCGTTCGAGCCACGGTAGACGGCATATATTATATATATATATATATAATGTATTTACACTAGGGTTGGCCGAGCTCCGGAATTTTCCGCACCGCACCGCACCACACCGCACCAGGTCGTCGTGCACCGCACCGCACCAACTGTCATTTGTTGCGCACCACACCGCACCGCACCGGAAGCAAAATGCGGTGCTCCGCACCGCACCGCACCAAACTCTAATCTAAGCGCACCGCACCGCACCGAAATCAGCGCACCACGCACCGCACCGCACCAACATATACAATTGAAGCATATATATATATATATATATATATATATATATATATATATATATATATATATATATATATATATATATATATATATATATATATATATATATATATATATATATATATATATATACACTCTCATCCTTTCTGCGTCCAACTCTCCGACCCCAGACTTAACCGCTATGCTCAATCTTACATGTACTCTACTGGTAAAGTCTGGAACACAATTCCATCATCTATTTTTCCAACTTCCTATGACTAACACGCCTTTAAAATCTGTGTATCGGGACATGTCGGCCATTTAAATTGATCCTATTTCTGGATTGCTTCTTAGCTCTGGTAGTAACTTGGTAGGCCTTTCCCCATCAGAGGTATATATATATATATATATATATATATATATATATATATATATATATATATATATATATATATATATATATATATATATATATATATATATATATAGTCAACAACAATTATTAAAGCTGGGATAGTGATACTGGAGTAGTCAACCTCTTGTCTTTCTCGCAGAGAGCAAAGAAAATATGGAGATTTTCAATGTCATGTTCCTACTAGACACAACGTTCAATGCAATTCTGACATTTAGATTCAAACCTTCGTCTGTCTTTAATATTCTCGCTATGTCTTTTTCTCGTAAGTCGTAATCTTTCATGGAAGGATCACAATACTTCTCTTTCAAAATAAGCTTCTGTGAGGTTGAATGTTCTGGGGCTCCTTCGAAATATGCTTAGTTTTCATAGGTGTGCTGTTTTCATTGTATATGGAGTACGTTTCACAGATCTGGGATGGTTCCACTCATGATGCTCTGGAAAAGATGGAGTCTAGGTCTTTTCGTCTTATCAGGTCTTTCGTTCACCCTAATTCTCTCTAGTCTCTTTCTGCACGTCAAATTTCTGAGTTACTCTCCATATATATATATATATATATATATATATATATATATATATATATATATATATATATATATATATATATATATATATATATATATATATATATATATATATATATATATATATGGAGATTTTCAATGTCATCTTTCTACTCGACACAACGTTCAATGCATTTCTGAAATTGAAATATGCTACCTCGCAAAATTATCGTACCACTGAACATAAGGAACATAATAGCTTGAAAGAATACAGGATATAGATCACGATATGTTTAGTATTGTTCATAAATGTCGAGAGTTACAACATACACAGATAGTATGCAAAGGGATATGGGAACGGTCTCTTCAAAAACTATACATGGAGACAGAGGTTTAATGCGCAAAACGTGAATGAACCTGTAGGTATATGGGTTGTTTATTGGATGTGTTGATGGTTCTCCATTACCATATATCACCACCTCTCGACGTAATGATGGATTAAGGATCATCATTCCATGCTGGAATATAATGTTCCGTCTATTATACTAATGGATCGCGTTCCATAGGTCGACTAAGGTCTGCCGAAGTTCATTCAGCGTCATTGGTAGTGGGTTGAGCTGTCGTAGTGCTCATTCCAACATTTCCCACACATGCTCGATGGGATTTAGGTCCAAATTTATGAAGACCTTCGGAACTTGTCGATTTGAATCTTCACTACTGTAGGTACTCGTGAGCACACCTGGATGCCAAGTATTTTCTTTCATAAGGATGAACCCCGAATCGATGTATGGCGTATAAGGTATTTTATAAGGTTCAAGGATTTTTGTAATTTATTGTTCGACGGTCAGGGACCCTTCACGAAGGATGCAGAGGTTTGTACGGGCGGTTAGAGAAATATCTCCCCACACTATGACCAACCCACCACCATATGGCACCTAACCTTTAATTTTACACGCTGCGTATTTTCCGTTGGGCTGCTGATACACCCTTTGACGTTAGTCGGAACTATGGAGATTGAATCTGGACTCGTCTTTAAATAGGACACGTCCCCACTGGCGAAATGGCCAATGGACAAAGGATATCGTTGTACGATGATCTTTCGTGAGAAAATGGCCCTCTTCCAGACCTTTGTGGCCGAAACCCGTTTATGCGAAGCCATCTGAGAACCGTATCAGCACTTATACGTTTTCCATGTACTGCGCCAACTGTTTCTGGAGGTTTCTTGCTGCTATGAAGATGCTCCCGCACTGTGAGTAGCCTTATAAATCGGCCTTCACGAGGTATTGTCGAGCTTGGTCTGCCTTGCCCCTGTCGTCTACGGTATTCGTTGGTCTCCTAGCACCGATGTACGACTCTTCTGATACTTGTATGTTCAACGTTGAACCTACGTCCAAGGTAACTATGGCTGTGGCCCTCTGTTGCAATGTCACTATTTGCACACATTAATCACGTGACAAATGACGGGACGGGTAGATCTTCTGATTATTTCCACTACCGTAAACGATTAAACTACCAATCCGCGACAGTGATATATTAAGGTTAACAACTACAACCAATCACAATTGGAGTTCGTTTGTTTCTCAATTCATACATTTCTATGGCAATTGGCATCTTATTATAACACCGTCTTCCTATCGCTGTA
>SEYY01002004.1:57500-60000 GCA_009176605.1 Armadillidium nasatum | reverse complement strand
TTCAACGACATCATTGTCTTCTGTGAGATATAGAAGGTATTTTCCTTCATATCAACTATTCCAAGATACAGAAGAAATTTTCCAAATTTTATCTAAGAGTCATAAATAGAAATAACATTGGTATCTTTATAATTTTGTTAATGGATGACTTTTTTCTCTCTCTTGAATTCGAATATTAGTGAATGAATAACAAAAATAATGCATAGTCATCTTGTCTTTAGGTTCTAATTGTTAAAAATTGCTTCGATCGAATATTCATTACTCTTATCGAAGGTTTTAATTTAAAGACAGAATGTGTGTTTGTATGACCTTTAATAGCTCGTCGAATATTATTATTATCTATCAATAAATTGTAATTCAGAAATACTACTACTACTACTACTACTACTACTACTAATAATAATAATAATCAATCAAACATATCGATCAAAAAACGTTTATCCAACCAAGAAGAAAACATTTTACTTTAATTAATGTACAAATTAAAATAACAAATGTTTTTTTGATATTTTTTTAACTGAAAAAGATTGCTGTGGTGACGATAATAATAATAATAATAATAATAATAATAATAATATAATAATAATAATATATAATATATATATATATATATATATATATATATATATATATATATATATATATATATATATATATATATATATATATATATATATATATATATATATATATATATATATATATATATATATATATATAAATATTATATATATATATTAATTCTTATTCTATCTATGGTCTTGATTATGAGTTTTTTTCAATGAGAGTCTAAGTAACTCTTAAATAATAAATTAGGTACAGGATCCTTATTCAAAAAATGGAGCTAAGGATATGCTCTTAATTTAAATATTTCGCCCAAGTAGCTTTGAACTCTGTGTCACGTCAGTCATGTCCGTCATGTCACTGAGTATTTATAAAATTTTAATGTTTTCAGGAATATTTAATAATGATTTATTAAAGGTAGCTGTAAATGCAAGTCCGAAGAATAAAACCAGAGGAGCGAAATAAAAATTTTCAGGCTATGGTCTTTTTTAATAAGCCTGTGAGGAAGTAAATTATAATATTTGATTCTGGAGATCAGATTATTTTGTTTATCTTTTCCAAAGTTTGCTTCAAACGATCAATAGATTTTAAAAGCTGTCTTTTTAATGATAAGATTATTATTATTTCGAAATATAACTGATTTAAAGATAAGATTATTACTTTGAAATATAACTGATATAAAGAGATTATTACTATTCTGAAATATAACCGATTTAAAAATCAGATTATTACTATTCTGAAATATGACTAATTTAAAGATAAGATTATTACAATTTCGAAGTGTAACCGATTTATTACTCTTCAGAAATGTAACTGATTTAAAGATAAGATTATTACTACTCTGAAATATGACTGATTTAAAATTAAGATTATTACTATTTCGAAATATAACCGATTTAAAGATAAGATTATTAATACTTCGAAATATAACAAATATGTGGAAAATTTGAGCTTATGAAGTTTATTTTAATGAAGCTACTATACGTTGCATATTATACGGTAATAATTGTTAATAGCACAAAGGTATAACCCTTTTTTCTTTTAATATATATATGAACAATAAGGTATCCTGTAGGATTTTCATGATGTCCTTCATGCTTAATTTTCAATGATGCAAAAAGGGAAAAAAGGTCACATTCGACATATTACTTTTGCGGATGTTCTCTTTTATTTTAAATTTGTAGCTCTTATTCAACACATCCTTTTATATTTCTTATTCATTGAATTTATTATATAAGATTATTACTTTTAGGCATTGAAATCACTCAATGGAAAATACTTAAATATAAAAATAAAAAAATTGAAAAACATTTAGAATATAAACTTTTTTTTTTTTTTTTTAATTAATTAATAATTTTATATTTCTAAGAAAATTATATTTAAATTATAACTTTGGGTAATTTCAAATTCCAAATTGTACCATTGCACGATATATATATATATATATATATATATATATATATATATATATATATATATATATATATATATATATATATATATATATATATATATATATATATATATATATATGTATATATATATATATATATATATATATATATATATATATATATATATATATATATATATATATATATATATATATATATATATATATATATATATTATATATATATAATATAAAAATAAAAAAAAAATTTTTATTTTATTATATTTTAAAAAAAAAAAATTGATTCTATTTCCGCATTTGACAGACACTTCTTTTGGAGTTCTAAGA
The DNA here is from genome assembly GCA_009176605.1 of Armadillidium nasatum. NCBI lineage: Eukaryota > Metazoa > Arthropoda > Malacostraca > Isopoda > Armadillidiidae > Armadillidium > Armadillidium nasatum. Next base: position 57,695 of record SEYY01002004.1, on the reverse strand, counting down.
GAACTCCGCCCTCCAACGCATACATGAAAGCTTTTTATATGCATATCTTATACATGTGTATAAAATTACATCCTATGTGCTTACAAATGATATCATATTATATTATATATATATATATATATATATATATATATATATATATATATATATATATATATATATATATATATATATATATATATATATATATATATA
>SEYY01002004.1:52500-55000 GCA_009176605.1 Armadillidium nasatum | reverse complement strand
ATATATATATATATATAATATATATATATATATATATATATATATATATATATATATATATATATATATATATATATATTATATAATATTACTGTTTTTTTATTTTATATTAATAGTCAATTTATTAATTTTTTTTTCTTTACAGCAAATGTTTGGAAAGTATAAGTTATTATTAATTATATAAATAATAATATTAAAATAATAAAAAAATAATAATAAAATAGTGAAAATATAAAATAATAATAATAATAAAAATAATAAAATAATAATAATAATATATAATAAAATAATAATAATAATAATAATAATAATAATAATAATAATAATAATAATAATAATAATAATATAATAATAATATAATAATAATAATAATAATATTTCATAAATTTTTTATTCAGAGAGAGTACATTTACTATTTTACAATAACACAGTAGGTCCTACACTAATAGAATATATAATAATAATAATAATAATAATAATAATAATAATAATAATAATAATAATAATAATAATAATAATAATAATAATAATAATAATAATAATAATAATAATTAATAATAATATAATAATAATAAATAAATATTATAATAAAAAAAAAAAAAAAAATAATGTTGAAAAATAATAATAATAATAATAATAATAATAATAATATTAATAATAATAGACGAAAGAGATATGTGATGAAAAATTATTATTGAAGTATCGCTTGAGTTTGTAATACTTTTCTTTGATATTACCGGTGTTTATCGAGCTTCTTAATTCACGTTCAATCACTTCAATTATAATAAAAAAGCGATTTAAATATATTATTATATATTATTATTATTATTATTATTATTATTATTATTATTATTATTATTATATTATTATATATTATTATTATTATTATTATTATTATTTTTATTATTATATTATTATTATTATTATTATTATTATTATTATTATTTTTTTCTTCTTCTTCTTCTTTTCTTCTTCTTCTTCTTATTATTATTATTATTATTATTATTATTATTATTATTATTATTATTATTATTATTATTATTATTATTATTATTATTATTATTATTATTATTATTATTATTATTATTATTATTATTATTATTATTATTATTATTATTTTATTATTATTTTGTATTGTTAATTTTAATTAAAAATGAATTAAAGATTAAAGAATATTATTATTATTATTATTATTATTATTATTATTATTATTATTATTATTATTATTATTATTATTATTATTATTATTATTATTATTATTATTATTATTTATTATTCTTGTCCTTTGACTAGCTTAAAAGTGAAGTAATAAAATTAAGTTTATTCATATATCGAATCAAAATGAATAACTTTGAATAAGGAAGATAAGTAAATAAATGAATAAATAAAAGATATTATTTTATTATTATTAACTTTATATTATTAATATTATTATTATTTTTAACTTTAACTTCCATAGTCGTGAATAAGTTTAAAGTTTAAGATTTTACAATAAGATATTTTAATAATTGAATAATTAATATTAAATTGTAATACTATTTAAACGTTCATGCTACTTCTTCTTTGTTAATAAATACTTCTCATCATTATCTTTTAATTGAATAATTAATGTTAAATAGTAATATTATTTTAACGTTCATAGTACTCGTTCATTGTTAATTAATTAAGTACTTATCATCTTTATTTTATACTTTCTCACATAAATTTGTTAAAATATTTCTACGAGTCTTTTAGAAAACTTGTAGTGCTCCTTCATCTATTAATATACATAAATTATAAGTGAAAGATATATATATATATATATATATATATATAGATATATATATATATATATATATATATATATATATATATATATATATATATATATATATATATATATATATATATATATATATATATATATATATATATATATATATATATATATATATATATATTCCTCTTAATTTTTATACTGATTACTCTAGAAATACAGTCAACCTCAATTTGTATCGGTTAACAGACGATAATAATTATAATCTTTTCCAATCAACTTTCTCTATTTTTTTTTATGTGCAAATTCCATATGACTTTAAGTGTACGTTTTACTTTCTTAACAAAGTTTTATCTCTATAGTTCTTCAGTTGTTTTTATATTCCCAGCATCCTTATGAATTTATGAATTATCAGTATTATCAAAAAGAATTATCTTTAGAAACTCAATTGCCTTATTAAATTTACTCTTCCTGTCTTACCTGCTACGTAATTCTATATAAATTTCATTTGTCTTGAGGCTACTAGTGACTTTTTGGCTTAAAGCTTATCGTTTCTAGTCATTTCCATGGTACATATTTTCTAATTTTATGTTATTGTTAGTTTTCTGAAATATCTTCACAAATCTTCTTCTTCTTCTTCAGCTCTCTGGTATGTATTATCTATTCTTTTATTCGGTTAAGCCTTTTCTCCAGTTTCTCCGATTCGCAAAAGCGTTGCTCTTCCTTAGCTCATCCAGATCAGGG
>SEYY01002004.1:27500-32500 GCA_009176605.1 Armadillidium nasatum | reverse complement strand
TATATATATATATATATATATATATATATATATATATATATATATATATATATATATATATATATATATATATATATATTGTGTGCGTGTAGGAATTTTAGGAGTTAGTTATTTCCTTAATTTATTTAGAGAGAAAGGAAAAAAAAGAAGGTCAGCTTTATCCTGAGTTCCAAGTGGAATTATCCTCATTGTCAAGTGGAATTTCGAAGGAATATTTTCCCATTTTCGGAAGTAATTGAGCTCTAATTTCTTGTATCTTTTTTTTGTAATTGCTTAATGCAACGTAAACAGCGCACATTTTTTTCAGTTTTATTATTATTATTACTATTATTATTATTATTATTATTATTTTTTTTTTTTTTGTCTCTATAAGAGTTTCCTTATTGAGCATTGTAAATGCTCAATGACAGTTCTTAGCTATACAAGCTGGTGACAGACATAAACACACACACACACACACACACACACACACACACACATACATATACTATATATATATATATATATATATATATATATATATATATATATATATATATATATATATATATATATATATATATATATATATATATATATATATATATATATATATATATATATATATATATATATATATATATATATATATATATATATATATATATATATATATATATATATATGTATGTATTTTTACACGAATATGAGCGTAACTCAGGAAGGAAAAAACAATAAAATTCCATTTATTTTTTAAGTAGCTGATTTTATTAAAAATTTATGGTTTTATTATTTTATTTCTTTTGCATTAATCACTGTTGAAAATTCCTTTCGTAAATGTAACTTCTATTAAACGAGTATGATATTCCTTTTTATTAGACGAGTTTGAAACTTGCCTTCTCATCTCTCCAAGTAAGTCAAGGGCAAAGAGCCTCTCTGAAGAATATAATAAAGAATATAATAAAGAAGCGAAAAGTTTCACCTCTTTTCTTACCCATGATTCCGAATGACGCTTTAAAAAACACTTAAAACTTTAGAAAACTGTAGAGGTGTGACTCTAAGTATCTTTCTTTTCGAGTAAATAGAGCTTTATATACATAGAAGTAAAAAAATTTGAGAACTGTAGGGATATGGTTACTAAGTTTCTTTCCATACGAATAAATTGGGTTTTATATAGAGAACTAAGAAATGTAGAGAATTGTAGTGACATATCTACCAAGCTTCTTACCATGCGAATAAACTGGGCTTTATATAGAGAAATAAGAACTGTAGAGAATTGTAGTGACATAGCTATCAAGCTTCTTACCATGCGAATAAACTGGGCTTTATATAGAGAACTAAGAACTGTAGACCACTGTAGTGACATGGATACTACCCTTCTTTCCATGCAAATAAACTGGGCTTTATATAGAGAAATAAGAACTGTAGACCACTGTAGTGACATGGATACTAACCTTCTTTCCATGCAAATAAACTAGGCTTTATATAGAGAACTAAGAACTGTAGACAACTGTAGTGACATGGATACTAACCTTCTTTCCATGCAAATAAACTGGGCTTTATATAGAGAACTAAGAACTGTATAGGATTGTGATGACATAGCTACCAAGCTTCCTTCTATGCGAATAAACTAGGTTTTATATAGAGAACGAAGAACTGTAGAGAACTGTAGTGACATGGCTACTAAGCTTCTTTCCATGCAAATAAACTGGGCTTTATATAGAGAATTAAGAACTGTAGAGAATTGTAGTGACATGGCTACTAAGCTTCTTTCCAAACGAATAAACTGGACTTTATACATAAACTGTAGTAACATAGCTACTAAGCTTCTTACCATACAAATAACTATTCTCAGGATATATATATATATATATATATATATATATATATATATATATATATATATATATATATATATATATATATAATATATATATATATATATATATATATATATATATATATATAATATATATATATATATATATATATATATATATATATATATATATATATATATATATATATATATATATATATATATATATATATAAAACAGGTACAATACATTCCTAATTACTAAGATGCTTTTTTGCCCTATAAAAAATACCCACTCACATCACGCAATTGAGCACAAGTCGAAATAATAATAATAATAAATAATAATAATAATAATAATAATAATAATAATAATAATAATAATAATAATTCAAGACAAGTAAAACATCATTTATAAAGGCGTGGCCAAAAGTATTTGCCCTTTCAAATAATGAAAAAAAGTCCTTGATTTTCAATAATTGCGTATATATATATATATATATATATATATATATATATATATATATATATATATATATATATATATATATATATATATATATATATATATATATATATATATATATATATATATATATATATATATATATATATATATATATATATATATATATATATATATATATATATATATTGGGGTGTTCTCTTAAATTATGAATAGTAGTGGGGAAGGGAGGGTGTACGCGAGTTTAATTTTTGAAAGTATGGGGCACATGACCTATTAAAAAAAAAAAAAAATTAAAAAAAATAAAAAAATAAAAAAAATAAAAAAAAAAAAAAAAAAAAAAAAAAAATTAAAACAAAAAAAAAAAGGTGTTCGATGTTACAATTTTTTTTAAATTTTATTTGGCGTCAAATATAATATATATATATATATATATATATATATATATATATATATATATATATATATATATATATATATATATAATATATATATATATATATATATATATATATATATATATATATATAATATATATATATATATATATATATATATATATATATATATATATATATATATATATATTATATTATATATATATATATATATATATATATATATATATATATATATATATATATATATATATATATATGGTCGTATTAATTATCTCTACACTAGGCGATTTTTATAGCCAATTTTTCATTGGCGCTATATTTGGCGAATTTTTTTTATTTTGCAACACGTGACAATTTTTTTAGAACTATTTTTTATTTTTAATTTTAAAAAAAACTTATTTTTATATAAATTTGCTGGGAATTAGGCTTACATTTACCTTTTAAGTCAAGGTTAGGTTAAGTCGAACTAGTTTGTTAGGAAAAAAAATAAGGGAAAAGACATGAACCATATTTGAGATTTATAAAATATGCTCTCGCCACAGTTGCTACATTTCAGGATTTTTTGCTACTTTTTGCGATTTTTAAAACTCGATAACTTACTTTCCTTTCGTTTCTCGCCTTTTTAAAAAATATTTTTTTTTTTTTTTAGGTCATATTCTGCAAAATAAATTTCGTTATAATCTGATAATATATATAATATATATATATATATATATATATATATATATATATATATATATATATATATATATATATATATATATATATATATATATATATATTATATATATATATATATATATATATATATATATATATATATATATATATATATATATATATATATATATATATATATATATATATATATATATATATATATATATATATATATGTGTCGTTGTTTGTGTGTGTGTGTGTGTTTAGATTTAAGTGGCATGATTTAGCTCTGCCTCCATTCGAAACTGAAAGTGGTCCAAGAGATCAGCAACTGAGACATTTTGAGCTTCACAAAGAGTAAATTCCAAGGTCATCGGTTTTATTATCATTATTATCTTCGTCGCTTAGAAGGTTTTTTAGCATTTTACAAGCGTCATTTTCTCAGTCAATTTTGCTCTTTTTTTTTTATTATTTTTATTATTTTTCTTTTTTTTTTTTTTTTTTTTTTTTTTTAACTTTTTTTTTTTTTTTTTTTTTTTTTTTTTTTTATTTCAGATTTATATCTTTTTACATTATTATTATTATTATTATTATTATTATTATTATTATTATTATTATTATTATTATTATCATTATCATTATTATTAGGTTGATAAATCTCTACAAATTTTTAATTGTCATTCGTTTATTGATTGTGATTATTAAAAAAAAAGATTTTGTCAATTAGGCACAAAGAAAAACGAGTTCTTAAATTTATTTTATCGTAATGGCGTCGTTATTTAATTTTTAATCAGATTATCCAAGCTGGCTTCACACCCGAAGAAAATGGGAATAGACACAGACGTACCACGCACACACCCGTATTATATATATATATATATATATATATATATATATATATATATATATATATATATATATATATATATATATATATATATATATATATATATATATATATATATATATATATATATATATATATATATATATATATAAATATTCTCCTATGGGAAAAGGTTATTGATCAACCATTTCACACCCAATTTGAGGGAAAACTAGAAACCAGGACCAATTCAAAGGCCGACATCCCCTGACTCATGGCATATATATATATATATATATATATATATATATATATATATATATATATATATATATATATATATATATATATATATATATATATATATATATATATATATATATAAAGAATAGAGAGAGAAATAGAGAGAATTGGGCGAGTATGATGACGTCATTGACCCGGGCGAATTTAGAGCCAATCACAACATTTTTTGAGGTCAAAAAAGAGTCACGAAATGCGAGTGATCCCAAAATGAAACACTTTCACTATTTCAGCTCTTGGCAACCTCTACAAACAAATGATCCACTTACAATATATATATATATATATATAATATATATATATATATATATATATATATATATATCGTTATATATATATATATATATATATATATATATATATATATATATATATAGTATATATATATATATATATATATATATATATATATATATATATATATATATATATATATATATATATATATATATATATATATATATATATATATATATATATATATATATATATATATATATATATATATATATATATATTTTTTTTTTTTTTTTTTTTTTTTTTTTTTTAT
>SEYY01002004.1:0-2500 GCA_009176605.1 Armadillidium nasatum | reverse complement strand
GATGAGAGGATGTAATAGTATTGTATTGTAGATAATCTGTCAGTAGTATTTTTGGGGGAATGTTTACCCTATTTTGCGTGTTTTTTTAAAGTGATGTCGTCGCAAGGGAACGTAGAGCTTTTTTCATTGTAAAGTAGTATAGCTAGCTTGTTTTGTTAATATTTGAATGATAGTTTGAATTTAGTTGTTTATTGTATTGTTGTTAATTTGGTTCATCCTTCTGTTATTTTGATAAAGAGTTTTTGAATTTACGAGCATTTGTACATTAAAGTGAGGGTGAACCATTTCCTCTTTATATCATTTTGGTTGAAGTTTTGGGGTAACTTGAGTTTGCGTTTGCTCTTTATTTGTTATTTCCGATATTGGGGGAGTAGGACTTGCACGTGTGGCATGTGAGTTGCAGGGTTTTACAGATTTTGTTCAGTGACAGAATTTGTAGGTAAATCTTATGATTGCATTAAGTACAGGTGTCTTCGTGTTGTAACCAATGATAAATGAAAACTTTTGAGGGAACGCCATCATTCTGTTGTTGGAAATACGGTTTATGCGCTTTTATATACAGTCTTTTTAAGCTTGATTGCTATTTAAAAAGATGTATCCACGATTCCTGTACAACGTTTGCAGTTTAGTCTGAAAGAGTTATTGATTTTATTTTGGGAGGCTTGTTTGATGAGTTGGTCAGCAGTGAAGAGGGAAATCTACTACTATAAAATGCATAGATTGATCAATCTCAAAAACAATATTCGAAAATTTAAGAAAATATTAGTAATGAAAAAATAATTAATATTTTATAACACAAGAAATATTTTGATAAAATTAATTGAATTTTAAAGTTAATGAATTACATTCATTTACATTAGTAAACGTTAAACAGAAATATAATCTGTAGAAAATGAATTTTTTTAATGGTAACCAAATATATGAATACAGCACTTCGTGGTTCTGAGTAAGAACTTACATGCAACAGAATTTAAGTGTTATATATGACTATCTACAATACTTTCTACAATTAAATTTTGTAAGAAATGCAGAAAAAAATTCTCTTAACAAAATTGAACACATTTTATTTTAAGAAATAAAAATTCATTAATAATTAATTGTAATTTTTTAATTACGGTCAAAATACTCCATTAGTAAAATAGTAGGTGCTGTATATGGAAAGTGAACTGAGTGCTATTTTGTAGATAACCCTCTGCCAAAGTTTGACCGCCCCCTCATATAATATATATAATATATATAATATATATATATATATATATATATATATATATATATATATATATATATATATATATATATATATATATATATATATATATAATATTTTATTTTTATTTATTTTTCATACATATTCGTCGAATTTAAATTATGTTCTTTGTATTTTTTTCACCAAAGATTTGATTTTCTCTCTCTCTCTTTCTCCCTCTCTCTTCATCTCTATGTATCTAATTATATATTTATCTATCTATCTATCTATCTATCTACCTATCTATCTTCCCATCTACCTTATCTATCTATCTATCTATCTATCTATCTAAATCTATTTATCTCTCTCTCTCTCTCTCTCAGCTGAAAGAGAAGATATGTATTCTGGCCCTTTTCTTTTGCTTTAATTTATTGACACATCAATTTTGAGCTGAGCAAAAGTAAATAGAAGAAATGTAATAAATTTTAACATATTTGTCAGAAATTCTTGATTTATCCTTTCTCTTTCAATGAATGAGCTTGTTATATATATATATATATAATATATATATATATATATATATATATATATATATATATATATATATATATATATATATATATATATATATATATATATATATATATATATATATATATATAGTGAGAGAGAGAGAAAGGAGGAGAAGGGGGATGTAATTTCTTATTATAATTATATTTATTATATTTATTTTTTATTTTATTTATTTATTTATTTATTTATTTATTTATTTACTTGTTAATCCGTTTAATTGTTTTCTAATCTATATCTTTATATTTTCTAGTCATGGAAGAAACCTTTAGCGGCGGACTTCTTCATCGTGTTCCTCTTCGAAACGTTTCATGTGATTGGAACGGCTCTCCTTATCTACAAGGTCTTGCCCGACCTTGACGTCATCAAGGGAGCAATGCTCACCAACTGCTTCTGTTTCATTCCTGGACTCTTCGGTAAGTTAGTTTCCTTTAATTAAGGGCTCTAATTATGTAGCTTCTTTTGTGAGCTTGTAACATGCAATCGTATGAACACTGTTACTAATGAAAAATTATTAGTAGTAGTATTAGTTGTTTAGTTATTTTTTTAAAGTTATTATCTTTGTTATTATTATTATTATTATTATTATTTTTATTATTATTATTATTATTAGTAGTAGTAGTAGTAGTAGTAGTAAGTAGTAGGGGTATCATAAACCTAAATAATAATAGCTGCGATATTGCAAGTTGAACTTCAGATTGGAATCTCTTTAATACATATTGCAATTTGTGTTTTAATTATGAA
>SEYY01002003.1:47500-50000 GCA_009176605.1 Armadillidium nasatum | reverse complement strand
TTCCTTTCCTTTCTCAGGTATCTTCTGAAGGCACAATTGCCGTTTTATCTTCTGCTAAAGCGGAACTCTTGCCTCAAACCTCTGCCTCTAATACCACCTAAGCTATTCCTACCGTTGCAGCCCGTCCACAGAGTTCATGCTTACTTTGTAATTTCTCTTAAAAACGTTATTTATAATTTTTCTGAGCTTCTTTTTTTCGTGAGTTTTCTTGGAAGGATGACATTACTTCTCTTTCAAAATAAGCTTCTTAATTGTTGAGTTTTTTGAAGTGCCTTCCGAATTTCATCGCTCCACATAAGTTGCTTGCTCTTTATCTGAAGTGGCTCCATTCAGATAGATCTCCTGTGGTATAGAGTTTTTCGTTTTATCAACTGTTTCTTTCTCACAAACTCACTCCAGTCTCTTTTTTGCCCATTCGAATTGTTGTTGCATCTTTTTCTCATTAATATTGTTATTATAACGGACAACGGACACAGAACTCTCCTGAACTCTCCTGTCATATGCCTCCTCCATTGAGGAGAGTTTTTGAGACAGCCTTTCTACCCTACCTAATCCTTTCTCTGTTCTACTCTCTAACCCCAGACTTAACCATCATGTTCAACCTTACATATATACTTTATTGGTGGTCAGAGAACCGCAAAACTTTAGCTATTTAAAAACTTTCTATGAGTTGCACACTTTCAGACGCCGTGTATCGGTCTTTAATGTGCTTTTCCTTATGGAGGTTTTTTAACTCGTAACATTTGTTCGATCTTCGGTCTTTGCCCATTAGAACACACACGCAAACACACATACACATACACACAAATACACACACACACACACATACACACACATACACAGATATATATATATATATATATATATATATATATATATATATATATATATATATATATATATATATATATATATATATATATATATATATATATATATATATATATATCGTAAAAAATAGTAGCAAAATTGTTCTTTCTATTTATTATTCATCAAAGAATATTTTTTTCTCTTTACAAAAGCCAAAACCGAACGACGATTCGAAATAACGAACTAATTCAAAAGAGTTACGCAATTACAAATGAAAATCAATGCAACGTAAACGAACGCGTTCTTTAAATTCGTTCGCCAGTGAAATAATGATCTAATTTTTTCGCTCCATTTTTTAATTACCGCTTTTAAATTAAAAAAAAAAAAAATACAAAAAAAAAATTTTTTAAATTATCTATTGCATTTGTTCAAACGAAGTCAGTGTTTTAATGCAAGGACGTTTCGAATACGAATTCGTGTAATTTTTTTTTTCTTGTGTATTCATTGCAAACTCTCTCACACTATTCGCTTATTCATGTAACTAAAGAAGTGTATTTTATTTAATATGTGTTATAAATAGCAGAATTTATGAATCAGATTGTTTGCAATTTATTTTAATTAACGTTTCTTAAAATAATATCTTTGATTATGAACAGAACACAGATTAAAATGTTAATGGAGCAAACCTCAACCTCATTTTCAAACTTTATGTTTGCCTTGTATCTGTTACATAGATATTCAATTCCCTCAAACATCAAACATTTGCATGCTCTATCTCTTATATATATATATATATATATATATATATATATATATATATATATATATATATATATATATATATATATATATATATATATATAATATATATATATATATATATATATATATATATATATTACACACACACACACACACACACTACATATATATATATATATATATATATATATATTATATATATATATATATATATATATATATATATATATATATATATATATATATATATATATATATATTATATATATATAATATATATATATATATATATATATATATATATATATATATATATATATATATATATATATATATATATATATATATATATATATATATATATATATATATATATATATATATATATAATATATATATATATATATATATATATATATATATATATAATATATATATATATATATATATATATATATATATATATATATTAAGGGGGTGACGTAGCACAGACCCAAGCGATGAAAGTACCCTCCACCCAGCATAACTTGCAGGGTAATAAGGTGAGCTACACCATTCCGTTTAACTCCTTCGCCCTTTGGTTCGCTACTTTTTCCGATTTACCTTCTCACAGGATCTCTAGTGTACCCTTGACCCATATTGGAGTGCCTATGTTCCCACTACCTTCCCCCTTCTTTACATGTACCCCACAATTTTAAAAGCTCCTATTCGTATACATAACCTTTTTTAAAAAATTAAAAATGGCAAAACATAAAATTGCCTCAGAAAGGCATAGAGAAGCGGCTTCCAAAAATAGTCAATCATCCACCCCTTCCCCCATCACCACTTGGGATGCCTTCAGGGATTATCGTCGTCTTCAAACTCCAGAAACTCACGTAACTTATATTTCATCCCGGATTCGTGAAAAATCTAATCTCCACATTACCAA
>SEYY01002003.1:32500-35000 GCA_009176605.1 Armadillidium nasatum | reverse complement strand
TTACAAAACTCTTTTGACAGTTATAAATTAGCAACTATGATTACAAAGAAATGATATGAAAGGTTAGAAATTGGTCTTATAAAAAAAAAAAAAAATAAAAATAAAATAAAAAAAAATTTGAAAACTTTGAAATTGCTAAAAATAAAATAAAAAGTAAAAAAATACAAAAAAAAAAAAAATTAAAAAAATAAAATTGCAGAAAATATAAAATAATGTTTCTGACAGTTGCTGTTCTTCTTTTAAATAATTGTTTTGAGATTGAGATTACTAGTTTATTTGTTTTATAAATTTATCATTTTGATCTAAATATTGCCACTCTTTATTATCTTATATGCATTATCTATTACCTTTCTTTTTATATCTTATATGCATTATCTTTTTATCTATTTTCACTCTTTTTTTTTATCTTATTGAATTGTCTATTATCAATCTTTTTTATCTTAATTGAATTATCTATTATCAATCTTTTTTATCTTTATTGCATTATCTATTACCAATCTTTTTGTGTCTTATGCGCATTATCTATTACCACTCTTTTTTTTTTATCTTATATGCATTTTCTATTACCACTTTTTTATCTTAATTGGATTAAATATTTTAACTTTTTTTTATTTTATTTGCATTATCTATTAACCATTCATTTTTTTTTTATCATAATTGAATTTTCTATTATCACTCTTTTTTTTTATATATCTTTTATGGATTTTCTATTAACACATTTTTAGTTTAATTGGATTATCTATTATCAATCTTTTTATCTTAACTGTATTATCTATTACCAATTTTTTTGTCTTATGAACATTATCTATTACCACATTTTTTCCTTATCTTGTATGCATTATCTTTATATATTTTAACTTTTTTAAAAAAATGTTAAATGCATTATCTATTACCACTTTCTTTTATCTTAATCGAATTATCTATTATCACTCTTTTTTTTTTATCTTACATGCGTTATCTATTACCACTTTTTTTTTTAGCTTAATTGGATATATATATATATATATATATATATATATATATATATATATATATATATATATATATATATATATATATATATATATATATATATATATATATATATATATATATATATATATATATATATATATATATATATATATATATATATATATATATATATATATATATATATATATATATATATATATATATATATATATATATATATATATATATTACTCTTTTTTATCTTATTTGGATTATCTATTTATCTTTTTTTTTTTTTTTTTTTAACCTTATATGCATTATCTATTACCATTCCTTTTTTCCTATCTTGCACGCATTATCCAGTATCACTCTTTTTTTTTTTTTATCTTAATTACATAGTCTACTACAACTTTTTTTTTTTTTTTTAATTGCATATTTTATTACACATCACCACCGCTCACGGGCAGAGCCCTATTTACTATTACCATTTTTTTTTTTTATCTTATATGTATGCTTTTTTTTTTTTTTTTTTTTTTTTTTTTACTTTACTTATATGAATTAGCAATGATCCCTTATTCATATGACTTATTCAAACGACTGAAAAGGAAGAATAACTCGATTTGAAATTCCTTTCATTTTGCTTTATTTTTTTTTTTGTTTCATTATTATTATTTTCAAAAGGTTCGCACCTCAGAGGCATTGCTTTATATGATGCATGATTAAACATCGGTTTTACGCAATGACTCAGTCTATCATTTAGGTTAGGTTAAGGTTAGGTTAGGTTAGGTTAGGTTAGGTTAGTTACCATTGCGACTAAATATTAAATTGTTCATTGTTTTCTATTTCTACATTTGCACAATTATATAGTGAATGAGAATTTCAAATATTGTCGTGTATTCTCTTTTGTTTTGATTGAATTTTACAAAATGCAATCCCTTGTCTTTATTCTTATAATTATATTATTCCCATTTAAATCTAAAATAATTTTCCTAAAAGTAATTGGTAAAAATATTTTCAGTCCAAGAAAATAAATATGATTGAAAGGCTGTAAATTAAGTGGTCTTAGATGCTAGACATCTTAACAACAATGAAACTTTTAAAATCAAACCGAAATCGTTATATTTGTCATAATAATATCCCTTCAAACTTATTGATAGAGTATTTGACATTTATATTGACAAAAGTTAATAATAAAAACTATAAAACAATAAAGTACGCTCTTTCATCCATTTACACATTACAGCAATAATCAAATGGAATGCATACACTGTCAAATTACTTCTCTGGACGTATGCTTGGCTCTGTCATAACACACAGAGAATTTTCTTTCCCATCTTTTAAGCCGCACACGCCGCAGAAAAGGACTGTCAAGTTAGTTCTCTGGACGTATGCTTGGCTCTCTCAAAACACACAAAGATTTTTTTTCATATCTTTTAAGCCACACACGCCACAGAAAAAGAAATAATCACCAATACGCTTTTCTAATCAAGAAAACGAATTTCTGCAATATCTTCGTAGCATATTTAATTACTTTTTTCTTTAACTA
>SEYY01002003.1:0-5000 GCA_009176605.1 Armadillidium nasatum | reverse complement strand
AAAATTTAAAAGTGAAAAGCAAAAATAAAATTTATAATCGCAATCAGTCAAATTTTTCAATTTGTTCTTTGTATGAATTGGGGGATGTAAGAGGGGGTGGAGTAGGGGGACATTTTAAAACTAGATACCAAAGTTCATTAAGGCAATAAGTGCTGAAATTTCAAAAAAAAAAAAATTTTATTTTTTTATTTTTTTTATTTTTTTTTTTTTAGTTTTTTTTGTTTGAAAGTTAGCGTTTTTGATGTTGTCAAAATGAATATGTAAAATTATTAATTGATGTATATATACATATATAAAAAATGTACAAGTTAATGGTTATCGAATTGATTAGAATTGCGTTATTTTATTCAAGAGAAATTAATTATTGAATGTTCCCTTTATAATGTTGTACACACACGCACACACACACACACACACACACACACACACATACATATAATCATATATATATATATATATATATATATATATATATATATATATATATATATATATATATATATATATATATATATATATATATATTCTATACCGTGCCAAGATCTTTTAATATCCTAATGAAATGGGAGAATTTTCTAAAGTGCTGTCAAGTTGAAGGTCGACACTCTCAGATACAAAGCGTTTAAAAGATTGCAAGTCAAAAGAAGTGTGGAACTGAGAAAAAAGAAATGTGAGCTAGGTGCAGGATTTATTCTGAAGTAAGGGGTGGATGAGAGACATTGTATTGAGAGAGAAAAGTCGACATTATGTCGAATGGCATGTTGCATGAGCCTTCTTCAATGTAGGAAGTATACGACTAGTTAATTCAGGATAGAAATGTCTGTTGTAAATTGTAAAAGAAATGGTAGAAAGAAAATGGAAAGAGTTAGTAGGGAAAATGGAACAGTTGATAAACGAAAATTCTTGACTTCATCTTTTCAAGGAAGGCTTTGTGAGTAGAACGACCTCCAGATGATTGAGGCATACTCCATACAGGGGCGAACAACGCACCTAAAGAGAGCAAACAACTAGGGTAGCGTCAAGAAATTTTTAAGGTGAATCAGAACACCCAACCTCTTAGAAGTTTGATTAGAAAGAAAAGAAATAATGTGATCTATTCAAGAAAGATCACAAAAAAAGGGAAAAAATACTAAGGAAAGACGAAAGATCGAGTTTTATGGGTCTCTCTCTCTCTCTCTCTCTCTCTCTCTCTCTCTCTCTCTCTCTCTCTCTCTCTCTATATATATATATATATATATATATATATATATATATATATATATATATATATATATATATATATATTATATATATATATATATATATATATATATATATATATATATATATATATATATATATATATATATATATATATATTATATATATATATATATATATATATATATATATATATATATATATATATATATATATATATATTATGTGTGTGTGTGTGTGGTGTGTATGTATGTATGCGTAGGCGCTCTTGTGCTGCATCTTGTTTTATAAAATTTTTGCAGATTTCATTTTAAGTAAAGCATCGTGCCCTTTGCCTTACAAGGACGTTGCATCAGTTCAATTACGCTTTGAATTAGCCTATATTAACATGATTTGCATATGAGGAAATTCATGTACCGTTCGCGAGCATGGAAAAAAATTATGCCAAATTTTCATATAGGAAATTAATGATGCGTAAACAGATTTTTTTTTTAATTAAATTTTTTGATTTCTTTTTATGGGAAACTAAATTGAGTTTTACGATTATAAAATGGAAAAAAAAAAATAAGCAGATTTTTAATTTTTAATACACAAATTCCTACTCTCTATCTTTATGTATTTTTTTTAATTTAATAATTACTAAGCATCATAAATATATATATAATATATATATATATATATATATATATATATATATATATATATATATATATATATATATATATATATATATATATATATATATATATATATATATATATATATATATATAATATATATATATATTATATATATATATAGTATATAATAAGATATACTATTTTAAAATTAGCTTTAAGATTATTCAACGTTTCGAGGAAATTTCACTATCCTCATCTTCAGGAACAACAAACAAAATGGAAATAAAAAATTATTCACTATAAACAGCATAGTAAACTATTCTCTGCAAAGTTAAAAGCAAATAAGAGACAAAGATGAAAAAAGAAAAAAACAATGACATGGTTGGTAGGTTGATTGGAAAAAAAATTATTATTTAATGCAAATAGAAAACAAAATAATAAAAGTGAATCGTGTTAGTAATCTGAATCTTATATATATGAACGTTGCATGACAAGTATATCATAACAATAAAATACAAAAATGTTATAATCATAAGACAAAAGGTTAAATAAACATATAATAACACATAACGAAAAACTATTAAAAAAAAAAATTCGAAATAAAGTTAAATAAAATATAAAATAATGGCAAACATAACTGAATAAAGAAGAAATAAAAAAAAAATAAATAAATAAAATAAAAATATAATAGTGCGTGATTGAATTAGGGATGGGATGAAGGGATTTTAATCAAAGAAGCCGCAGCTTGAAAGGTCCTCTATCGTTGTTTAAAGATGGAGTCATTGTGTGGATAAACAAGGATTCCAGAATATGTAAATCTGGGCAGCACAAACTTACGTACACCAGGTAAAACAAAGTACACTCTACCCAAGTCCCGTAGAGCTATATCGAACAAAGGCATTGAACAATGGAATGAACTTCCAAAAATCATACAAGAATCAGCAACACTTCCCACATTTCGTAAGCATATCAAAGACCACTAAAGAAGGTACCCATTAGCTAGACCCACCACACTTATTCCTGACTTTTCCAAAAAGTGCTTTAATCATATTTATTATGATTATTATTATTATTATTATTATTATTATTATTATTATTATTATTATTATTATTATTATTATTATTATTATTTTATTATTATATTATTATTATTATTTATTATTATTATTATTATTATAATTATTATTATTATTATTATTATTATTTTATTATTATTATATTATTATTATAATTAAATTATTATTATTATCTAATACAATTATTAGATATGATAAGTTTAGCCCTTTTGGTTGCTACTATTATTTTTACAAATAAAGCCATATCTTTATTATTATTTTCCATTATTATTACAGTTAATATTATTATAATGTCATTTTTATTTCAAATATTAATGCTATTAGTATGTTAGTTATTATTATTATTATAATTATTATTATTATTATTTTTATCATTATTACTATTTTTATTGCTGTAATTATTATTATTATTATTATTATTATTATTATTATTATTATTATTGTTATTATTGTTATTATTATATTAAATTTAGCAGTATAATACCTACTGTACTGTAAAATTGAAAACTTGTAAATGTGCAATCTCTGAATAAAGTTTGAGAATTGACAATTGAATTGAATTGAATTATTATTATTAAAATTATTATTATTATTATTATTATTATTATTATTATTATTATTATTATTATTATTATTATTATTATTATTATATTATTATATTATTTTATTATTATTATAATTATAATATTATTATCAAATTGTTATCCTTTTTAAAGTTACTGCAGTTAGGGTTTGAAATTGTAATTATAGTCGTGATTGTGATTGTAATTGTGATTATTATTATCTTTCCTATTTTTAAATTATTATTATTATTATTATTATTATTATTATTATTATTATTATTATTATTATTATTATTATTATTATTATTATTATTATTTTTATTATTATCAGCATTATCATTATTTCCTTAAATAAATTAAAATATTATATATGCATTAAACAATCACAATATTATTATTCCTTAAATAAATATTTTAAACTGTAAATTGTATTTTGTATTTATACTACAAATTTTATTGTCATCAATTTCTTCTTGTCTCTTATTTCACTTTTACGCTCTTGCTTCATCACTTGAATTTTAATAACCAACTACCGTGGCTCAAACGGTAGAGTGATTGACTGCCGGTTCGATCCCTCTTGGGGATCCTAGTATATACTCCTAGAAAATTTCTTCTCTTCGAATAGGGCAATGCCCGTGAGATGTGAACTTTTAATTAAAAAAAAAAAAAAAATAACTTTGCTCTCTTGCAGTGCTTCCTTTCAGGCTTTACCTTTCACATTTCCGTTTTTCTATGTCACAATGTCCTCGTGAACACGGGATACGTATTTACTATTTTTAGTTCTGCTTCGCTATTATATTTATTCATTTATTTAGCCATCTTTTCATATGTTTATCGTTGATGTTTATTATTTTTTGTTTTAAAGTTGATGATGATGAATTTTTCGGTTTTGAAAACTCAGGTGTTAAATTAAAATTATGTTTGCTCTCTTACTGACCTTCGGTTTCCAAGAAATAAAACTATAGCTCAGATCATATAATATATATTATATAAATATATATATATATATATATATATTAATATATATATATATATATATATATATATATATATATAATATATATATATATTAGTATCCGCCATGCCGTGCGAGTCTTTTCATTACGTTCGCTTCTTCTAGGTACGTTTTATTTATTTTGAAAAATAAATAATTCTTTGAAAGCAATTCTATTTTCTAAATCCTAATATTAAATTTCTTGTTTTAAACACTAAATTACTTTATTTAATATAAAAATAACATTTAGACCACAGGGAAAAAGCATGAAATTCCAAATTTGTTTTTTCAATCTTTGCTTTTATTTTCGTGGTATCCGGCAACTAAAAGAGATTAGTTTAATAAAATATAACTAAAATAGGGAACAACGAACCAAGTTCACAGATACAGGGCTTTAATAAATAAATGTACGGGGAAATAGCGTTACAAGCCAAACATTAAAATTCCTTCGCTACAAGAACGGGAAATTTAATTCTTGCTTCTTCTTTATTGTCTTCATTTACATTTTAAAACAAACACAAAGACCAACACACCCTTACAAACACAC
>SEYY01002002.1:30000-33383 GCA_009176605.1 Armadillidium nasatum | reverse complement strand
TATATTATTATATATATATATATATATATATTATATATATATATATATATATATATATATATATATATATATATATATATATATTATATATATATATATATATATATATATATATATATATATATATATATATATATATATATATATATATATATATATATATATATATATATATATTATATATATATATATATATATATATACTATATATATATATATATATATATATATATATATATATATATATATATATATATATATATATATATATATATATATATATATATATATATATATATATATATATATATATATATATATATATATATATATATATATATATATATATATATATAATACTTTGCTCTACAGTAGAAAATTAAAAAAATACAATGAAAAGTCGACAGAAGTCTAATATTATCCAAAAGTAAGTAGAACGATTTGTTTCCAAGAACGACTTTCAAAGAAAATTGGACTACTACTTTCCTTGGAGAAAGAAAGCAATAAGATTTTATAAATGGGATTACATTTAATTTATAATTTTTTTTTTTTTTTTTTTTTTTTTTTTTTTTTTTTTTTTTTTCATTTTAATTTTTTTTTTTTTTTTTTTTATTTTTTTTTTTTAATAAAAAGGTTCAAACATCATTTATTAAAGTTCTTTCTAAAATGTAAATTATCTCTTAAAATAAAAACATTTCATAATATCAGATTTTTAAATTTTATTTTTCTTTTTTAAGTATTTACTTTTAACGTTGTCAATGCAATAAATAATATTGCTTAAAAAATAAAAAATATTCCAAATTATTACTATTTATTAAAATTATTATTATTATTATTTAATATTTCTTATTTTAAATTATTATTATTTCTTTTTTACTAGTAGTAAAGTATTTGGACTTCCGGATGCAATGAATACTGTGGGGTCTGCTTGGGGGTTGCTGAGTGCTGCTGTGGTTTCGATAAGGAGATTTTTCATCGGAGGTAAAATTACTGTAGACCTAACTTCCTCTGGAACACGAGAATAAGTTCCATCACTTCTAACTTAGGTAACGTAATGAATATCGATAAATCTTTGTTCCTCATTTAGGAAAGGATTAGCTACTTATAAAATCTACATTCTATATCTTTAGAAAAGATGAGAAGAAATAAGTCCGAATTTTTGGAGTAAATTATTCATTATTGAAAGGACATTCTCAGAATATATGCGAAATTATGGCATCTGAAAATCATAAGATACCGAATTTGAAAACTAAATTAAAGACATTAAATCAGAGTGAAAGTGATAAAATATAAAAAAACGTTTGGACGAAATAGATCAAGAAAAGAGGAAATAAACTATTATTTTTGTTACCGAACACGATAGACAACTTGACCTTCCATCTTGATTCTCTATTTTGAACAATTATCTGAATTGCAATTGAACTGAGAAAGAGTTCGGGAAGTTTAACGAGCTCATTGTATATTAACGACCTCTTTAACTCAACGACCTTTTTCAATGCTTGGCGAAAAAAAAAAAAAAAAAAAAAAAAAAAAAAAAATAACAAAACGTATCTAAATGTCCTCATAAGAAGGGATAAAATTATGTACAGATTATTTTATCTGCTACATTTACTGGGATTATTATTATTATTATTATTATTATTATTATTATTATTATTATTATTATTATTATTATTATTATTATTATTATTATTATTATTATTATTATTATTATTATTTTTTTTTTTTTTATTATTTAATTATTAATAATAATAATAATAATAATAATAATAATAATAATAATAATAATAATAATAATAATAATAAAAGCAATCTTTTTATAATTACCAACACTAACACTTTGAGAAATTAATTAAATTTTAGTAATTAAAAAATTTAGGAAAACGTAGTTTGTTCGTTTTTTTTTTTTCAATGGTACAGAGAAAAAAATTATGGGAGGTCTTGAAAACTTAAGGCTTTAATTAACAAGTAATGATACTCCATTATATATATATATATATATATATATATATATATATATATATATATATATATATATATATATATATATATATATATATATATATATATATATATATATATATATATATATATATATATATATATATATATATATATATATAGATATTACTGCCTTCTTGCCCTTGTGCATGGTATTTTTCCATAAAAAATTTTTTATAAATTTTCATAAATTCTTGTGTAATTCCAATTTGTCGAACACCACCTCTCTTCATATAGACCACCTCTTGTTCTTACTGCAACTCAGGCGCTTGAGTTCTCTGACCCTACTCTGCTTCCTCATATTGTCTATATGCTTAATTTTCAGTCAAAAGCGGATGTTGCGGAAATGTTCGCAACGATGTTGTCGTTCTTTTCTCTCTCTCTCTCTCTCTCTTTATGGCTTAAGCTCACTTGCAACTCTACAACTAGATTCATTTGTTCTGTTTACTAATCTCCTAACTCTACGGAATACACAAAATTCTTCGACTCTCCAAAATTCTTTTCTCATATTTTCTTTCCTCTTCTCCTTTCTCTGAAACCATCATTTTGGGTGATTTCAACGTTCACCACGGCTACTGTCTTTCACCTAGTTCTCATGATCAGGCAGGGGAACACGCCTACTAAGTTTCTATGCAGAACAACCTTCAGAAGTTGGTACAACTCTCCTATCTGTATCCCTGACAGTCTTGGTGATAAACTCAATATACTTGATATCTTTTTAACTTCTTATCCTTCTCCTTACACTGTTAAGCTCTTTTTTTTCCTCTGGGTTCATCCGTTACCTGATGGTATCGTATTCTCTCTCTTCAAGTCTTCCGCAAGAACGGCACCCTCCTTCGGCAAGGAGAGGTTTCTAACACATCGCCGCCATTAACTGGTCTAATTTGCAGTTGTAATTCTCTACTTTCCTATGAATATTTACTGTTTCCGTGAGAGAGGTCCATCATATTGTGATAGAGCTCAAAACGAACATTATTCTCTCTGGTATGGAGGTGTACATTCCATATGCTTTCCATACTAAACAAAAAAAATTTTTTTATCTCCGATTGTTCTCTTGCTATTCGCCTTAGGGATGCTGACTTTAAACTATGAAAAACAGTTCATCCTTCACTGTGGAAATTGGTAAAAAAAAATTGCATTTCCAAACCGTCAGTTTGAAAGGCGCCCCTCCCAACAACAGTTAATAGACGCAAAGAGGGTGGCCTTGGAGCAACTAACCTCTGATCTATCTTGCATTTCAAATTGGGGCAGAGAAAACATTTTTGTTTTCAAAGCCTCAAAAAATCAATTCCTCCATCTCTCTACTCGACACAATCTTCCACACACAAATAATGATATCTTCCTCGAAAACACACAACTCAAACCATAATCTCTCCTAATAT
>SEYY01002002.1:17500-20000 GCA_009176605.1 Armadillidium nasatum | reverse complement strand
GCCTTGGTAAACTATTTCGTCTTTGTCTTTCTGCTTCAACCTCCCCTTCTTGCTGGAAACGTGCGCTCATTCAGCCGGTAACGAAGAAGGGGAACCCCTCTCAACCCTCCGACCACCATCCCATTTCTTTAACCTCCTTTCTTTCTAAAGTTTTCGAATCTATCCTTAACAGGAAGATTTGAAAACATCTCAATTCTTCTAATCTTATTTTTGACCGCAGGAACAGCTTTCGAAAAAAATGCTCTACTAGTGATTTTTTTCTCTGACTCGTGGTCATCCATTCTTTGGCATTTCGATGAATCTTTTGCTGTTGCGCTGGACATTTCAAAAACTTTCGATAAAGTCTTGAACAAAGCTTTGATTTACAAACTTTCCTCTTTCGGAATCTATCCTTCTCTTTGATTTCCTTTCCGGTCTTTCTATAGCAGCTGTTATAGACGGCCACCGTTCATCTTTTAAATCTATTAATTGTCCCCAATAGCAAATTAAAAATTGTAAAATTTTAATCCACGGTGTATTGTGGTTCATATATATATATATATATATATATATATATATATATATATATATATATATATATATATATATATATATATATATATATATATATATATATATATATATATATATATATATATATATATATATATATATATATATATATACTGAAGAAAAAAATTAACGCATTATCTACAATTTATCAGTTGGGAGTGCCTGTGTGTGGAGATGTGTGTCCCTACCTACCCACATAATGCAGTTTAGCATCAATGGGCGTGGCGTAAGTGTGATATCGACGAAATACGGTAAGAAGGAAACCAAACAAATTCGGTGAGTGACGGTGGTATATCGGGTATCGAGAGTGTTCAACCTTTAACGTTTGTGCAAGTAATATGGAGAGATTACGACGGAGTTTGACACGAGACGACTGTGTGGCAATTACAACACTGGCAGCTGAAGAGTACAGCCAACGACAAATGGGCTGACGGTTACGAGTATTCCATACAACCATCGGAAGGGTCCTTCAGAGGTATGGGTCAACACATGCTCATACCAGGCGGCCTGGTCAAGGTGCCCCACGGGCAACACCACGTGACCATTGTGCCGAGCTGAAGGCTATCCATCAGACCCTTGTTAACACGAATTCCATTCGACATCGCCTCGCTGAACATGGATACCATCCACGGAGGCCGGCAAGAGGGCTCCCGCTCACCAGGGAGCACAGAAGATCAAGGATGGTTTTCGCACAACTCCTGCATTGGGAGTCCCAGGATTGAGCAAGTATCCTATTTACGGAAGAGTGCCGATTCAATCTCCACAGCTCCAAAGGTCATTGCAGGGTTTATCGGAGGCTTCATGAGTGATATGCGGCATGCACAATGCAAGAGATACTCCCCCTCAGTTGTGAATCCGTTATGCTTTGGGGTGGTATTTCTTTCCATATGCGCACAGAGTTACACGTCTTAGATGCAGGGTACCTAATCAGGCAACGATACATAACAAACATACTTGAAAAGTACGTCGTACCATTTTTCCCTACATCGGAGAAGCCTTCGTCCTCAAACAAGATAACGCCAGATGGCAAGCAAAAAGATGTGTTGATGATTACCTCAACACGGTAGGGATTCGAAAACTGGACTGGCCCGAGTGCAGTGCAAGCATAAATCCCATCGAGCATCTGTGGGACACACTGAAAAGACGGCTGCAACGGCTACAGCACCAGCCACACAGCATTAACGACCTGATACAAATGGTTGTACGCGTGTGGGATGAACAGCCACAGGAAACCATCCAGGACCCCATCTCCAGCATGCATCAACGGTGTTTAGCTGTCATACGTCCAAGGGGAGGCCACACAAGTGGCATACACATACACCCTGCAGGTTTGCACCTTACCCTACTTATATGCCACGGTATGAAAGGGTTCCTGGGGTTCCCACGGTGGGACACCACATTATCATTATGTATAACAATGTGTTGCATATTAACAACGTACAACCTGTTTTGTATGTTTCAGAATCCACCTATTGACGTTTATTCCAGCGGTGCGTTAATTTTTATCTTCAGTGTATATATATATATATATATATATATATATATATATATATATATATATATATATATATATATAATATATATTTATATATATATATATATATATATATATATATATATATATATATATATATATATATATATATATATATATATATATATATATATATATATATATATATATATATATATATATATATATATATATATATATATATGTATTATTTTGTCACCTCTGATGGGCAAAGGCTAGAGGTCTACCAATTTCCACCCGAGTTGGAGCAATACCGGAACCCGATCGTTAAACTCCGATATGTCCCAATACACGGCGCTTGAAAGTGGGCCAGTCAAAGGAAATTGGGAAAACATGAAGGAAGTGTGTTCCAAACTTTACCAGTAGAGTATATGCAAGATTGAGCATATCGGTTAAGTCTGAGGTTAGAGTTGG
>SEYY01002002.1:0-12500 GCA_009176605.1 Armadillidium nasatum | reverse complement strand
CCAATGGCTTTCATCTAGTTCTCAAGATCCAGCTGGTGAACTCGCCTTCCAATTTTCTATCCAGAACAACCTTGAGCAGTTGGTGCAACTCCCTACCCGTATCCCTGACCGTCTTGGTGATGAACCCAACATTCTAGACCTTTTTCTAACTTCTATCCTTCTCCTTATACTGTTAAACTCTTTCCTCCTCTGGTTCATCCGATCACCTTCTTATCTCTGTATCTTGTCCTGTCTCTTCAAGTCTTCCGCAAGAAACGGACCCCGCCTTCGGCGAGGAGACGTTTCTGGCATTTCGGTGCCACTAACTGGTCTGACTTGCGGTCGTACTTTTCTGATTTTCCATGGAATGATTACTGTTTCCGTGGGAGGGGTCCCTCGGAGTGCGCTGAGCGCATAACTGAGGTGATTCTCTCTGGCATGGAGGCGTACATTCCATATTCTTTCCCTTCTACTAAACCTAACAAACCTTGGTTTAACTCTGCTTGTTCTCGTGCTATCCGCCGCAGGGATGCTGCCTTCAGGATTACCGTCGTCTTCAAACTCCAGAAACTCACTGCAACTTATATTTCATCCCGGAATCGTGCAAAATCTATTCTTCGAGACACTAAAAACTCTTTTCTCCGTCGCAAAATGCAATAATCTTTCTGGTTCCTCTTCCTCTCGCCCTTTCTGGCATTTTGCAAAAAATGTCAACTCTAACTTTGCTTCTTCCTCTTTCCCTCCTTAGTATCTTCTGACGGTACAACTGCCGTTTTGCCTTCCTCTAAAGCTGAACTCTTTGCTCAAACTTTTGCCTTAATTCAACCTTAGACGATTCCGGAGCTGTTCCTACTCCTTCAACCCCCTCTAACTCATTTATGCCTAAAATTAGAATTTCTTCTAAAGACGTCATTTCTGCTCTCTCTGAGCTTAATACTAAGAAGGCGTACGGTCCTGATGGTATCCTCCTGTGGTTCTCAAAACTTGTGCTTCCGAGCTTGCACCCTGCCTTGGTAAACTATTTCGTCTATGTCTTTCTACTTCAACCTTCCCTTCTTGCTGGAAAAAAACTCTCATCAGTCTGTGCCAAAAAAAAAGGGGAACTCCTCTCAACCCTATAACTACCATCCAATATCCTTAACCTCTGTTCTTTCCAAATTTTCCAAATTTAATAATAACAGGATAATCTGGGAGAAGTTTAGATCTTATAACCTTATCTCAGATCACCAGTATACCTTTCGAAAGAAACGCTCTACTAAAGATCTTCTTTCCCTTCTCTCTGACTCTTGGTCCTCCGCTCTTCGGCATTTCGGTGAATCTTTCGCTGTAGCGCTGGACATATCGAAAGCTTTCGATAGAGTCTGGCACAAAGCTTTGATTTCCAAACTTCCCTCTTTCGGAATCTATCCTTCTCTCTGTGACCTTCTCTCTGATTTCCTTTCCGGTCGTTCTATAGCAGCTGTTGTAGACGGCCACCGTTCATCCTTTAAATCTATTAATAGTGGTGTTCCTCAAGGATCTGTCCTATCCCCAACACTTTTTCTGCTTTTCATTAATGACCTTCTCTCTATTACTTCATCTCCTATCCACTCCTATGCTGATGACTCCACCCTTCATTATTCTTTTCATTTTGAAAGACGCCCCTCCCAACAACAGTTAATAGAGGCAAGGAGGGTGGCCTTGGAGCAACTAACCTCTGATCTATCTCGTATTTCAAATTGGGGCAGAGAAAACATGGTCGTTTTCAATGCCTCAAAAACTCAATTCCTCCATCTCTCTACTCGACACAATCTTCCACACAACTATGATATCTTCTTCGAAAACACACAACTCAAACCTTCATCTCTCCTTAATATTATATTCTTGGTGTTTCTTTTTCTCGTGATCTTTCTTGGAAAGATCACATTACTTCTCTTTCTAAACAAGCTTCTAAGAGGTTGGGTGTTCTGAGGCGCCTTCAGTATTTCTTCACACCACCCCAGTTGCTTGCTCTGTATAGGGGTGTTGTTCGCCCCTGTATGGAGTATGCGTCACACATCTGGGGTGGTTCCACTCATACAGCTCTCCTAGAAAAGGTGGAGTCTAGAGCTTTTCGTCTTATCAACTCTCCTGCTCTCACTAATTCTCTCCAATCTCTTTCTGCCCGTCGAATTGTTGCGTCACTCTCTCTATACTATCGCTATTACAATGGACACTGCTCTTCTGAACTCTCTCGTCGCATACCTCCTCCATTGAGAAGGGCTCGTGCGACACGTCTTTCTACACAGTCTCATCCTTTCTCTGTCCAACTCTCTGACCCCAGACTTAACCGCTATGCTCAATCTTACATGTACTCTACTGGTAAAGTCTGGAACACACTTCCTTCATCTATTTTCCCAACTACCTATGACTTAAGCACCTTTAAACGCCGTGTATCAGGTCATGTCGGCCTTTAATTTGACCATGTTTCCGACTTCCCTCCCAACTCTGGTGGAACAATGGTAGGCCTCTGGCCTTTGCCCACCAGAGGAGAAATAAAAAAAAAAAAAAAAAAAAAAAATGGAGGAACCTGACTCGTTCTATATATGATTTCGGAGCCTGGCTGTGTTAGATAACACTATTCACTGAATTTTTAACAGTTTTGATTGGACAAGCTTGGTGAGACATCGTACAGTAATAATTTATTGAAAGGAAATTACAATTGCTACTGTTTAGGGCAGACGAACGAGGTTCTTGCATACAATGGTAGGCAGTTTTTACTCGGGATGGAGGGATGCTGAAAATCCTACTTTTGTAGAAGTGACTTTGAACAATGGAGGGAGTGGGGGGGGCAGTTGAAGAATTTGAATACAAATTTGTATTGGATCTAAAATAATAAGTTTAGGAATTTAGAACTTTAATAAAACGTATATGATTTTTACCTGTAGATTAACCAAAAAAAAAAATAAAATAAAAATAGTCACTCTTTAAATGACTGTGACCAATGTTATGCAACTAAGATAAACACAAACTAAAAAGGTTATCAGAAGACCCACACAGAAAGATATATTAAAACCGGTTACATGTTTGAAGATAAAAGTTTTTAAGGATAGAATAGAATACACCTAAACTTAACATAATCGCAACCAAACACGTTAAGATAACAGCAGCATTTTGCATATACTCATCAAATATACAGAATTGAAAATAATAATATCATTCAACAAGAAAGCTACAGCTATGACTTAGAAATCAAGATAAAAATTGTAACAAAAATCAAATAGGAAATTAATCATAAAGAGGGTAGAGAACTTTTTTTTTTATTTATTTTTTTTTTTTTTTTTTTTTCAGAATTTTTTTTTTTTTTTTTTTTTTTAAATTTTGAAATTATTATAATTATTAAAATTATATAATAATAATCACTTTTCTTCTCTAACTCTTCTAGAAATATTGCACACCATAAAAGACGAATAGATGAATAACAGGTGGTTAAAATGGTTAAATCGAATTTAAAAACAAAAAAAAAATTCAATTTTATTAAAAGATTTTTGATACATATTACATGAACACTAAATCCTTGACATATGGAAAGATGTCGGCGTCATGCATTTTTATAGAAAAAAGTAGACCTAAAATGTTACCTATCAATCAGCTTGCTTTCAGTTTTGAAAATCCTCTTAACAAGAATAATGACTGACAGATTTACTAAGATATCTTGACTTTTAATCAGCCGTGGAAATCCTCTATTCATTTCTTCCCTGCTTCGTGATTATGAAAAAGTCTATTCATTATAAGCAATAACTATGTTTTAGGTAATTTCAATTATCGAGGTATTTACTTCAGAATTAAAGTATTTTGAGAAGTAAACTGTGATATAAATATAAATATATTGAAAAGAACTAAATAATTTAAAGATTCCTGTTAATATAGTGTTATTCACATCTAATCTTAATGAATTATGAGAAAAGATAGCGTGTCTTGATAGAATTAATAAAACAGTAAGGCTTACAGTATTATGAACATAAGGAAAATCAAAGTAATTCTAAAGTAAACTAGCACGTGGCTCTCAACTGCAAATAATGGTCAATATTTCCGTCCTTGAACTCCAAAATACTTATATCTGAAAAGCTAAAAAGAAAAGAAAAATCATAAGAAAAACGAAAATTACATGTAACATATTGGGTATAAAATATCGGCCTGAGTGGTAACGATGTATAAATATAATAATTAAAGAAATCTAATAGTTTTACCAGCCGTAAATTGTCATATTGTTACTCTCCAAATTATTATAAATGAAGAAACACGGCTGTGGAGGAGGTGATGACGTCATTAAAATCACGCTCCACCGAAAGTAGAATTAAATCAGTTGCCGAATCATAGACTGAAATTATTTGAAATCGCTTCTACGTCATGGATCTCATAAAGTACCATTATCCAGAATTTTATCGTATTTCATTTCATTATTTAATATAGTTTTGACTTTGGTGATAACTTTCCACTTTTGTTTAGAATGAAAATTATTTGAGCAGTGCGTGTCACCTACAATGACATTAGACCGTCAAACGTGAAACTTGGACGCAAAACACAATTGAAAAAACTAACAACAACAAAGGGAAAGCTTAAATGATTTGCGATTGCAATAACAAGCATGGACATAAAACGGGAAGATTGACGAGAGTCTAAAAACTATTTATATTAATAATAATGAAAATAATAATAATAATACAATAGATATAAAAATGGGTAAGCCATATAGTTAGAAAAAATGGTAATAGGTTCACAAGAAGATATTAAATATGCTCCTATTAATAGGAAATGTCCAAGAAAACGAGCTTGGCTTGGCTCTTGGCTTTTTTTTTTTCTGTCAGCTTATTTCTACAGTTGTTTAAATTTCACAAGTTCACACTTTGGAAGCTCGTTTTCTTGGACATTTCCTGTTAATAGGAGCATATTTAATACCTTCTTGTGAACTATTACCATTTCTTCTAACTATATGGCTTACCCATTTTTATATCTATTGTATTATCTATCTAATTTCTGTAGCGGTAAGTTGTGCGAAACAGTATCAAATTCTTTGGAAAAATTTAATAGCATGTTTGTCATTTAGTGAATTAGTTCTCTATAATAATAATAATAATAATAATAATAATAATAATAATAATAATAATAATAATAATAATAATAATAATAATAATAATAATAATAATAATAATAATAATAATAATAATAATAATAATAATAATAATAATAATAATAATAATAATATAATAATAATAATAATAATAATAATAATAATAATAATAATAATAATAATAATAAATAATAATATCATAATAATAATATCATAATAATAATATAATAATAATAATATCATAATAATAATATCATAATAATAATATAATAATAATAATATCATAATAATATCATAATAATATCATAATAATATCATAATAATATCATAATAATATCATAATAATATCATAATAAAATCATAATAAAATCATAATAAAATCATAATAAAATCATAATAAAATCATAATAAAATCATAATAAAATCATAATAAAATCATAATAAAATCATAATAAAATCATAATCATAATCATAATCATAATCATAATCATAATCATAATCATAATCATAATCATAATCATAATCATAATCATAATCATAATCATAATCATAATCATAATCATAATCATAATCATAATCATATCATAATCATAATCATAATCATAATCATAATCATAATCATAATCATAATCATAATCATAATCATAATCATAATCATAATCATAATCATAATCATAATCATAATCATAATAATCATAATAATAATAATAATAATAATAATAATAATAATAATAATAATAATAATAATAATAATAATAATAATAATAATAATAATAATAAATAATAAATAATAATAATAATTTTCAAGAAGCTTAGACGTTAGTTTGTTTACATTTTATTACATTTTTAATTTTCCTAAAAATTTATAAAATCAGGTTCTATTGGTCACTTTTGCCGCAAAAATGACGTACGTCACCATCTGAGTATCCTACTAATTATTTAGATGTAAACAAACCAAATTTCAATATTTTATAGCCAACAATTTGTTTCGACATTCGTATTTTAAATTTTAATTTTATTTTATGAAAATTTTAAATTATGCTGTAATTTTTATAATTACATGAAAATTTCATTAATTTTAATGTGAATTTAAAAAGAATACTCGTACATATGTAAATCAATATAATTAAGCCTATATTTTAGACAAAAAATTCCTTCAGTAATATAATTTTTTTTTTTTAATTTGCCAATAGACGTTATTATAGTTTTGTATTGACTCTTATTAACAGTAATACAAATGATAATGAATCAGCTGACCTTCAGAATACAACAGACAATTTGAATAGGAATCAGATGACTGAATGAAAAATCTAATATTTTAGCAAATAGCATAAAATACTCCGAAAGAAAAGTGTCTAAAAATGCCCGTTAGAAAATAGCATTCACCTAAATTTTAAGACAAGATTAAAAATCAAATTTTATTCACATACACCCTCCATATGAAACCTTTACTTATTTATATTCTCCCTTTTCTTTAAATATTTATTTAAATAAAAATAAAAAAAAGAGAGTTGTCCTAAAGCTTTTCGCTGAAAGCACAATATTGATGACGTAGCATCCATCTCTCCAGTCGCAAGAGACTAACAAAAGAATCAGTATTTATAGCCACCAACTTGATTTTCTTTCCTCCGAAGACATGAAACAAATGTCCCTCAACTCCCTCAGCAAAATACTCAACACCTCTTCAATAACAAACCATTCTAACTATCATTAAATTTTATTACTAGAGAAGAGAAAATTCGACGGATATATATATATATATATATATATATATATATATATATATATATATATATATATATATATATATATATATATATATATATATATATATATATATATATATATATATATATATATATATATATATATATATATATATATATATATATATATATATATATATATATATATATATATATATATATATATATATATATATATATATATATATATATATATATATATATATATATATATATATATATATATATATATATATATATATATATATATATATATATATATATATATATATATATATATATATATATATATATATATATATTATATATATATATATATATATATACCCCAATACCACAACAACCAAACATATACACACTCAACTAACACATTCATATATGATCAACAGACCTCCAAACAGCATCCTTAACGAAGCACCTCCCGAAATAAACACCAACTCCAACAACCTCCCAAGACACTTACAAATCTCACTAGCAAGATTGAGATGCGGGCACCACCCAAACTTACAACATTACAAACACAATTTCAATATAAACCAGGCAACATCTTCCACTTGTACTAGATGCAAAAGGGCCCCGGAGACCGTGGAACACTTTCTTTTAGACTGTCCCTCCAACTATCGCCCCAAAATCTTCTGGGGCATCACTTCTTTGGAAGATCTCTGGACGAGACCGTCTGCGGCGGGAGGCTTCATTAGCGAAGTGTGGCCGCCTCAACAGGGTGTGGTCAGGGGGTGAGAAGGTAAAAAAAAAAAAAAAGGTATATATATATATATATATATATATATATATATATATATATATATATATATATATATATATATATATATATATATATAATATATATAATATATATATATATATATATATATATATATATATATATATATATTACCTCTGGTGGACAAAGGCCAGAAGCTTACTAAAATTTCCACCAGAGTTAGAGAGAAATTCGCAAATCTGGTACAATTAAAGGCCGACATGTTCCGATATACGGCGTTTAAAGTGTGTAAGTCATATAGTTTTGAAAATAGATGAAGGGAGTATATTCTAGTCTTTACCAGTAGAGTACATAAGAATTTTTTTTTCCATGTTACCACCACTCACGGGCAGAGCTCTTTACAAGGAGGAGGCATAATTAAAAGATAAAAGAAAACCTACCCAATCTCGAGCCTAACGTAGATTCCCTCGGTTGGGCGTAGACAGAGGATTTAAAGAGAGGTAGGTTAAATATAGTAGGAAAAACAGCAGAAGGTAGAAAGTTTCACAGATCAGAGGTGGCTGGAAAGGAGGAGGTACCCCAACGTGCAAGCCTAGAGTTTGCAATACTTGCACAAAAATCAAGTGCAAGCAAGGCACCCATTGTTCTACGAGGGCGACGCAAGGTGGTGTAATGCGAGAGGTCAACTCCCTCGAGCACCTGCCGTTAGTAATATATATCCCGATATCTCAGTCAAAACATCAGCAGTTAAGCCTAGCGGTCTTTTCAGCAATTGCGCGCGAAATTGAAATCTCAGGGACCTTCCTGACCTTTTTTTGAAGGTTCACGGACCTGCACGAACCCGAACCCCTTTCCCTTAGATTCAAGAAAA
This sequence comes from Armadillidium nasatum, assembly GCA_009176605.1. NCBI lineage: Eukaryota > Metazoa > Arthropoda > Malacostraca > Isopoda > Armadillidiidae > Armadillidium > Armadillidium nasatum. The sequence goes on along the minus strand of SEYY01002002.1, from coordinate 4,074 downwards.
ATTTCAGCCGGATTGAACTTCAAAAAAAAGATCAGGAAAGATTGTGAGGATGTCCTAGCAATACCGAGAGCTCAGGTAACTTCCTGATACCGATTTTGGGGAGTTCGCGGGGCTCCTTCCATCGACTAGAGTCCAATTCCAATGGTGCCAGGAAAGAGTGTGAGGATAATTGAGTGGAATGATTTGCAATTGCAAATCTAAATCCCGTTATGCTTATCTGCAGATTAATCTGCCGATGTTTTGACAGATTTCGTAAATACTACTGACGGTATAGTACCTATAAGAGAGAGAGAGAGAGAGAGAGAGAGAGAGAGAGAGAGAGAGAGAGAGAGAGAGAGAGAGAGAGAGAGAGAGAGAGAGAGAGAGAGAGAGAGAGAGAGAGAGAGAGAGAGAGAGAGAGAGAGAGAGAGAGAGAGAGAGAGAGAGAGAGAGAGAGAGAGAGAGAGAGAGAGAGAGAGAGAGAGAGAGAGAGAGAGAGAGAGAGAGAGAGAGAGAGAGAGAGAGAGAGAGAGAGAGAGAGAGAGAGAGAGAGAGAGAGAGAGAGAGAGAGAGAGAGAGAGAGGAGAGAGAGAGAGAGAGAGGAGAGAGAGAGAGAGAGAGAGAGAGAGAGGAGAGAGAGAGAGAGAGAGAAGAGAGAGAGAGGAGAGAGAGAGAGAGAGAGGAGAGAGAGAGAGAGAGAGAGAGAGAGAGAGAGAGAGAGAGAGAGACGAGAGAGAGAGAGAGAGAGAGAGAGAGAGGGAGAGAGAGAGAGAGAGAGAGAGAGAGAGAGAGAGAGAGAGAGAGAGAGAGAGAGAGAGAGCGCTATCGTCATGTCACAGAGAAAGAGGGTCAAGGGAGTTTGAATGTAGGGGACAGTTTATTAGTCTTTTAGCCTTAGACTTAACTTTATCCAAAAGAAGGGTGGAACCGGAACCACCCCAAATGTGAGAAGAGTACTACATGCAAGGAAGGATACACCTTATGCAATTAGAGAAAATGTTCAGAATAAAAAAATTCCCGCAATCCGAACAGAACTCCCAACTTTTTAGAAGCCACCTAACAACCGTTGTGATATGAGGTTTCCAGGATAATTTGTTGTTTATGTGCCGACCAAGAATATTTAGGCACTTCACAGGTGAGACGGGAGGGCCGTCGAAGGAAATAGGAAAGTTGGGAGGTGTTTTTGAGAGAGAGATATGAAGAAGTTGAGTTTTTAAAATAATTGAAATTCACAAGGTTGCGATGGTCCTACCGGAAAATCCCATCCAGATAGGCAAGAATTGAATCGGAAAGTTTAAGACGATAAGCAACTCTAGAAGGAAAAGTGTGAGTAGATTTGAAACGAGTAGAAGAATGGAGAGTTGAGTCGTCGGCATAAGAATGAACAGAGTTAGAAATACAGCTGATGAAGTCGTTGATGAAAAGTAAGAATAAAGTAGGAGATAGAACAGAACCCTAAGGAACACCACAATAAATAGGTAAAGAAGAAGAAGAACTTCCATCAACAAGTGCTGATATGGAGCGATATGAGAGGAAACTAGAAACGAACTAGATATGACATGTAAGACTGAGCATAGTAGTTAAGTCTAGGGTCAGAGTTGGACAGAGATAGGATGAGGCTATGTAGAAAGGCGTGTAGCACGAGTCCTTCTCAAGAGAAGCAGTGTCCGTTGTAATAGCGATAGTATAGAGAGAAAGGCCCAACAGTTCGATGGGCAGAAAGAGACTGGAGAGAATTAGTGGGAGCAGAAGAGTTGATTAGAGAAAAAGAAGAGGACTCCACCTTTTCAAGGAGAGCTGTAGGACTGAAACCACCCCACCTGAGGTGGAGTGAAAAAATTCTGAAGGCACCTCAGAACACCTAACCTCTTAGAAGCTTTTAGAAAGAAAAGTAATGCGATCTTTCCAAGAAAGATCACGAGAAAAAAGAAACACCGAGAATATTAAGGAGAGATGAATGTTCAAGTTGTGTGCTTTGGAAGGAGATATCATATTTGTGTAGAAGGCTAAGTCGAGAGCAGAGATGAAGGAACTAAGTGTTTGATGCATTGGACGCATGTAAATCGACCATGTTCTCTCTTCCCCAGTTTGAAATACGAAATATATCAGAGGTAAGAGGTTAGTTGCTCCAATGCTATCCTCCTTGCGTCTAATAACTGCTTTCAAATAGGAAGGAGTAATGAAGGGTGGAGTCACCGGCATAGGAATTGATAGGAGGTGAAGTAACAGAGAGAAGGTCATTAATAAAAAAGCAGAAAAAGTGTTGGAAATTGGACAGATCCTTGAGGAACACCACTATTAGCAGATTTTAAGGATGAACGGTGACGTCTACAACAAATGCTATAGAACGTCCAGAAAGAAAATCAGAGTGAAGGAATGATTTTGGAAATCAAAGCTTTGTGCCAGACTCTATCGAAAGCTCTCTATATGTTCAGCACGACAGCAAAAGATTCACAAAAATTCAGAAGAGTGAGAGAAAAGGGAAAGAAGATCACCAGTAGAACGTTTCTCACGAAAGCCCTACTGGCGATCAGAGATAAGATTAGAAAAATTGAGATGTTTCAAATCTTCCTGTTAATTAAGAATATTCGAAATCTTCAGAAAGAATGGAGGTTAAAGAAATGGAACGGTAGTTAGAGGGTTGAGATGGATCCACCTTTTTCGGCACAGTTTGAATGAGTGCTCGTTTACAACAACAAGGAAAGGGTGAAGTAGAAAGACAAAGGAGAAATATTATGTGAGTGAGTGTGTGTGTGTGTGTGTGTGTTGGTGTGGTGTGTGTGTGTGTGGTGTGTTATAATATTATATATAATATATTTATATATATTATATATATATAATATATAATATAATATATATATATATATATATATTTATATATATATAGATGTAGCGATACCAATAATTTCAACAACCTGAAAACTAGTCCCGATACCGGTACCCATTTTCTTACCGAACTATTGTAGAGTATATGTAGATTGAACATAGGGTTTGAATTGGACAGAGAAAGATGAAAATTGGGGAAAGGGTGTTTCGCACGAGTCTTCTCAAGGAGGAGGTATGCGACGGACAGTTCAGAAGAGCAGTCCTTTGTAATAGCGATAGAAAATAGTGACGAACAATTCGACGGGCAGAAAGGGATTGGAGAGAGTTAGTAAGAGCAGAAGTGCTGAGATGAAAAGCCCTGACGACTACTTCGAAGGGAGCTGTGATGAACACCCAGATGCTGAAGTATACCCATACAGAGCAACACCCCAATAGAGATTAAGCAACTTGGGTGGCGTGAAAATATCTGAAGGCGCCTCAGACACCCAACCTCTTGAATTTGTTCAGAAAAGAAAGTATCTTCCAAGAAAGATCACGAGAAAAGGATACGTCAGAATATTGGACAGATGAAGTTTGAATTGTGTTTTCGAGAAGACATCATAGTTGTGATCTTGTGTTGAAGATTGTGTCAGTGGAAGTGAGGATACGAGTTTTGAAGGCATTGAAAATTTATATATATATATATATAATATATATATATAATATATATATAAAATATATATATATATATATAATATATATATATATATATATATATATATATATATATTATAATATTTTTTTTTTTTTTTTTTTTTTTTTGATTTTATTTATATTTTTATATCGATATTTTGAAATTTCCGTCTATCGATATCCTTCTATCTCACGGCATGTTTTGTATAGGTTAGTCTGTATCTTACGGCAACTTCGGTAGTCAGGTTATGATAAGTGAACCAAGTACGCTAGAAAACTAAATATTATAATTATAAAAATAATTAGAAAATGCATACATGAAATATCAAAAAATTTGAATTATATATCGTGTTTCTATATATCAATATTTTCGATATCGAATTTCCAAATATCGAGGTCAGAAAACTTCTTACCTTTACCATTATTTACTATATATATATATATATATATATATATATATATATATACTATATATATAATATATATATATAAAAGGGATTTCCTTTCCCTTAAGAGATTATACTTAAAAACTGAAGAAAGCTTTCCAGGTTAAAAGTAATCTGAGTCATGAAACGTTAATTAAGAGTGAAGACTCAA
>SEYY01002001.1:50000-55000 GCA_009176605.1 Armadillidium nasatum | reverse complement strand
TAATTAGCATAATAGAAGTAAAAACGATTGTTGCAGTGGTATGAATATTGTTTCATTTTCTGCCGTTTTCTTTTTTTGTTTTTGTCGTTTCTTGTTACTTAATTAACTATCTTTCAGTTTAAGTATCTGGAACTAAAAGAGGAACTTCGAGTTCCATATATTCCAAAATGGAAATTCAAAATTGATCCAGAAACTTATTTCTATAAATTTTATGCCTGGGAATGCAGGAAGGTTTTTAATATAATATATAATATAATACGAGTATATTTTGAATTTTTAACATTATTATTTATAAATTTTCATTTTAAAATCTTCACCACTAAACTATCTTAACCGAAGATTTCGAAGTTTCCCAGAAATTTTCATCAAAATATTCGCATATATATATATATATATATATATATATATATATATATATATATATATATATATATATATATATATATATATATATATATATATATATATATATATATATATATATATTCTAAAGAATTACCCCTAAAATGGCAACAACTTCTGGTCTATTTTCATAAAGGTTTTTTTTTTCTTTTTCTTTTTTTCTCAGGTTTGACAAGTGAAAATTATACATGTTTTGATTAGCTCAAATTACAAAAATATATAATTAATTCAGCCCCTCTTATGATGACTAATGATTAAAGACTAAATCAGTTTCAGAACACCTCGATATATGTAATTGACTAATATTAAATAAATTAAAAAAAAAGTGGTTGGAGTGTGGAAGTACTGACAATATCTGTCTTTGATATTAATATAGCTGACAGATTTAGCTACCAGTTATTTTCCTATCCAGATGGTAAAAAGAAGAAACTAATAATAATAATAATAAAATTAAATGTATTAACTTCTTGATCTATTTATTGAAATTTATAAGTTATAGCTATTTTCATATTGTAAAATATAGTTCTAATTTGTATCTATGAGTAAGAAAAAAAATATCTTATAGTAAAATATAGTTTTTTTACCTCTTGACTTAGTTTAGAGACGGATAACGATAAGCAAATGGTGGCTAAAATTAGTTAAGACTATTTTTTTTCATTATGGTGACCCCGGAGTGAAACATATTGTTTATGGATGTTTTATAAAGCAACTATGTGGACGACCTCACTGCCTGTGGTAAATTTACTAGCAAATCTCGCAGATTTCTCTGTTAAAATTACAAAACACTGAAGTCTTTATAGTTTCAAATATAGTTTGTAAAGAACAAACAAAATATGACCGAGTATTCCTACCTGTGAGTTTTTTTTTTTAGAAAAATGGAAATTTTCTTTTGTTTTTAGACATTAATTGTCCTGTTCTTATTTATTGAAAGAAAATGTTCTTTGGAACTCTTGAGGATATAACTATTACCTAAAACTTTCAAATTTATCTTTATCCTAAATCATATCTAACATATCTAAATACTGAAGAGCTTAAAAAAACATTAAGTATAAAGTAATATTTGTCTGTTTTTAATGATAAAACATCTGTCATTCAGCTATATAGTATATATATATATATATATATATATATATATATATATATATATATATATATATATATATATATATATATATATATATATATATATATATATATAAGCATGCCCACATAATTGAAATCTCTCCATACATGGTATAATTACAATGTTTTAATTCGAAATTAATTCAATGCCTTATAAAGAAATATTATAATTTAGAGAAGAAGAAGAAGAAAAAAAAAGGAAAAGAAGAAGAAAGTCGAAAAAGAAGAAGAAAAGAAAAAGAAAAAAAAAAAAAAAAAAAAAAAAAAAAAAAAAAAAAAAAAAAAAAAAAAAGAAGGAGAAAAATCCGAAAAAGAAAAAAAAAAAAAAAAAAAAAAAAAAAAAAAAAAAGAAAAGAAAAGGAAGATTTGTAGAAGAAGAAGATTCGAAAAAGAAGAAAAACTAAAAGAACAGGAAGATTCGTAGAAGAAGAAGAAGAAGAAGAAGAAGATTCGAAAAAGAAGAAGAAAAAGAACAGAAAGATTCGTAGAAGAGAAGAAATTCGAAAAAGAAGAAAATGAAGAGGAAGATTCGTAGAAGAAGAAGATTCGAAAAAGAAGAAGAAAAAGAAAAAGAACAGGAATCGTAGAAAAAAAAGAAGAAGAAGAAGATTTGAAAAAGAAAAAGAAAAAGAAAAAGAAAAAGAATAGTAATCGTAGAAAAAAAAAAAAAGAAGAAGAAGAAGAAGAAGAAGATTTGAAAAAGAAAAAGAAAAAGAAAACAACAGGAAGATTCGTAGAAGAACTACAGAACACTGATTAGTAAAGACTTTACAGTCCATTCAAGGTTTGTCTGTTAAATAATCAGTGTACGTCGAAGACACTATAAATACAGTCCCCGGATTTCTTATAGACTTTTATTTAACGTTTCTTAAATAATTTTATTATTTCTTGTTAACTATTAATAGTGTATTAATATAGTAAAAGTCTTGTTAACTATACGCTCATAGACCTAAAATTTCTTCTTGAATGATTCGATGTTGTTGCTGTTCCCTATTTGATAAGAAAGTATATTTCATTTTTCAATTACGTTTTAAGTAAAAAAAAATTTTTTGCTATATGTTTGTATGAAATCACTTGTGAGATAGCTTGTGTCCGTTGCTATGTTTTAGGTCAATGAAGTCGTACCAAAAGATTTGTCTATTATAATCAAAGTTGTCAAATTTATTTAGAATTTTAAATACTTCTATTAATTTTCCTCTCAATCTTCTTGTTTCTAAAGAACGTATATCCAGTTCTCGTAACCGTTGCACAAATGATTTACCTCTCAATCCTGGTATTAATTTAGTTGCGTGTGTTTTTGAATACTTTCGATTTTATCTATGTCCTTTTTGAGATATAAACTCTACTGTGCTGCTTATTCCAGATGAGGCTTATTATTTATGTTCAACATTTCTATTTTAACGCCAAGGATATCAATTTCGTTAATTTTGGTTAGTTCTGAGTGGATTCGATGTGTTTATTTCATATAAATCATAACGCTACTCCCTTCTCCTGTTCGTTTCTATACTTGAAAATTAATTTTTAATCAGAAATTTGAAATTCCGAAATGAACTCGTGATGTTTAAAGTTGCACCAAGTCTCTGTAATTGCAATTATATCATGGTTTTAATTTAATTTATCTTCGGATATTTCTTGCATTACGAGAAACTGCTTTCATTTTATGAACGTCGAATTAAGATTTTGATCTACACGAAAATTCTGTTTCTTACAGATTATCTCCCTGTGCATATTTTGTGACTTTTATATCCAAGACTCGACCCATTCTTGCGTTACCAACGTCATTTGGATGAAGCCCATCCCTTCTAAAGAAATAATTTTGATTAGCAAAACTTCCCAAAAACGTTGGCAAAAGAGACGTTTTCATCCCTACATATTTCTTCGAGCCTTGTGGGCTCTGGTTGAAAATTTTAAGCTTATAAAGTTGAGGCAAAAATCCTGAACATAAAACTTTACTAGTGTTTTCTTTCATTTTCTGAATTGTTTTTCTATATTCATAGATTAGGTCGTTAACCATAGGTTATTTTGTATACACATCATTCGAACCAACCATGACGCACGCCAGACTATATCATCTTTGACTGATATATCTATGAAGTCATTTTCGATATCATATATGGTCCCCTTTGAAACACATTTACATTTTCTTTTCCTAGGGTTAAGAGATACAATTTCACAATAGAACTACCAATCAAAACTGTATTAAATTCAAGCTCTTCAACTTCCAATAAGGAAAAGGGATTTGAAGTGGATATCATGAATTCAGGTTTTGATTTTAGTCTGATTCCATTGGTAACATTCTTAAATTTGTTTTCAGTGTCAATGTCCTTCGAATTGTTATTAGAGTTTTCCTTGGTAAAACTTTGAGTTGTGTCTTACTTTTAAAAGAATCTAAAGCTCCTTCGGTTATTTCAGCCTCTTTTGAAATATTAGAAATCTTATTCATTAATATCGTTGTTCCTTTTATTACGCTATTTTACTTTGGAGCATAATTCCATTTGAATTTTGTTCCTCAAATTACTTACAACATTTTTTGTTCTGCAATTTGAGTGTTAATATTTTTTAAACATTTTCCAAAGCTACAGAAGTACCAGACAGAAAATTCATTAGCTAAAGAAGAAGAAGAAGATTTAAAAACGAAGAAGAATATTCAAAAGAGAAGATTCAAAGAAGAAGAAGAAGAAGAAGAAGAAGAAGAAAAAGCAGAGAAGAAGAAGAAGAGGAAGAAGATTCAAAGAAGAAGAATAAAGAAGAAGAAGAAGAAGAAGAATCCGACGAAGAAGAAGAAAATTCGAAAAAGAGGAAGAAAAAGAATAAAAGAACGGGAAGATTCGTACAAGAAGAAAATTCGAAAAAAAGAAGAAAAAAGAAAAAGAACAGGAAGGTACGTAGAAGAAGAAGAAGAAAAAGAAGAAAATGAAGAAGAAGGAGAAAAAAAGAGGATTTAAAGAAGAAGAAGATTAAGAAGATTCAAAGAAGATTCAAAGAAGATTCAAAGAAGATTCAAAGAAGATTCAAAGAAGAAGAAGAAGAAGAAAAGAAGATTCAAAGAAGAAGATTCAAAAAAGAAGAAGAAGCTGTATTTGATTATATGTAAGAAAAGTGACCTAAAAACAGTGACTGATGTACCGTAAAGAGTATTTAATTATATGTACGGAAAGTTACCTCTTTAACTAATTCATTAAACAAACATCAAAACTCTCTCTCACACACACGTACACACACACTCCCTATATATATATATATATATATATATATATATATATATATATATATATATATATATATATATATATATATATATATATATATATATATATATATATATATATATATATATATATATATATATATATATATATATATATATATATATATATATATATATATATATATATATATATATATATATATATATATATATATATATATATATATATATATATATATATATATATATATATATATATATATATATA
>SEYY01002001.1:0-2500 GCA_009176605.1 Armadillidium nasatum | reverse complement strand
ATAAAAAATGTTAAACGCTTTACATATATATATATATATATATATATATATATATATATATATATATATATATATATATATATATATATATATATATATATATATATATATATATATATATATATATATATATATATATATATATATATATATATATATATATATATATATATATATATATATATATATATATATATATATATATATATATATATATATATATATATATATATATATATATATAATATATATAATATAAAAAAAAATTTAGTTACTTTTGACGATAACAGAGGTCACTCTTGTATTAAGACCAATGTTCGGTGATTCAGAGGTGTCATTGAAGAACATGAGTGGGTTTCGAGTGGGAACTCTTCTTTGGGGTGAGTTGAAAGATTCATATTCAAAAGAAGTAGTGAACCCTTTATTGTGTCTTTGAAAGAGATTGTCGAATTGACCTTCCATCAATCGGATACATCGTCGTTAACTACTAACTGTCGAAGTAAGTGTCGTTCAACCATGATTATCACATTAAATACACCAGGTTGTGCTACTTAGTGACAAAAATTATTTAACTCATGCAAGAATGCTAAAAACAATCAGTACAGAACAACTTAAGTTAATTTGCTAAAGTATCTTTCAAAAAAGAAAATCATTCGATATCTCAAAGAAAATACTTTGAAAGAGATTTATACAAAATGAACTGGAACCACTAACACTGATAGTTGACTAATTGACTAATTGACTAGTTGACTAGCGGACACCTTTGATTTATTCTCATACGTCTCGCGTTTGCCTGTACTATGATAGTACCAAGCAAATAGCTGATCTGTGAATCTAGATATTCATGAAGATTATTTTCAATACGTTGGCAAATATGGTTGAAGATCTGTGATGTTTTGGAAATGAATGATTAGACTTAGTTAATATTACTAATCATTTTAACCATAAAGATTAACGTTTCGACTTCTGGACCAAAAGGGTGTTGTTCATTTGTATAGCTTTTCTAGGGCGAATATACCAAGGAGTCTTGCTTACCATGATCATATGTCTAGTGGGCAGCGCTAACTGTCAATAATATCCACCTGAAATATCCTTAAGCTCTCTCTTCTTAGGCTGATCTGCATAGTCGTAAGCTTTATCTGCATATATATATATATATATATATATATATATATATATATATATATATATATATATATATATATATATATATATATATATATATATATATATATATATATATATATATATATAAATTGTAAAACTTTCAAAATTAAAAAAAAAAAAAAAAATTGGTACGAGACATCTTTCGGAACCGAATTTATTCCTCTTCAGGTCGTATTACTGAAGTAAAGTGAAGTTTCTCATCAAAAACATACTAAAGCAAATTGCAAAATAGTAGATGAAAACCAATATCTTTATAGATTTCAGTTATCAGCTATTATCATAAAATAAATAGATGTATAAATATATTTAAACTATGCTAATAATAATAATAATAATAATAATAATAATAATAATAATAATAATAATAATAATAATAATAATAATAATAATAATAATAATAATAATAATAATAATAATAATAATAATAATAATAATAATAATAATAATAATAATAATAATAATAATAATAATAATAATAATAATAATAATAATAATAATAATAATAATAATAATAATAATAATAATATTATTATTAATTATAATATTATAATATATATAATAATAATAATAATAATAATAATAATAATAATAATAATATAATAATAATAATAATAATAATAATAATAATAATAATAATAATAATAATAATAATAATAATAATAATAATAATATTAATATATTTTTGCTCAATATTACACTAATAGTAATATTAAAAAATTTGTTCATTTGTGAGAAGTTTCAATTCTGGGATACCCTGAAGAGTAATGTCCCAATACTGAAATATTTTAGGGTACAGTATAATATTTCTGGGATGTTTAGAGAGTAATGACCCAACTCCCAATACTGAAATGATTTAGAAAGTATTGTATCAAGGACGGGACATTTTTGAGAGAAATATCCCAATACTGGGAAGCCTTAGAGAGTACTGAGAGATTTTAAATAATGAGGTCCCAATACTTAGAAATTATTTTATAAATGTCGGGACACTTTAGTGAGTAATGTCCCAATACAAAGATATTTAGAATGTATTGTATCAATGTCGGGACACTTTATGGAGTAATGTCCCAATACAAAGACACTTAGAAAGCAATGTATCCAACACGGGACACTTTAGAGAGAAGTGTCCCAATAACAAAACACTTAGAAAGTAATGTATCAATGACGGGACACTTTAGAGATTAATGTCCCAATACAAAGAGACTTAGAAAGCAATATATCAATGACGGGACACTTTAGAGAGTTATGTCCCAATACAAAGATACATAGAAAGTATTACATTAATAACGGGACACTTAGAGAGCAATGTCCCAAATAATGTATGAATGACGGGACA
>SEYY01002000.1:0-35234 GCA_009176605.1 Armadillidium nasatum | reverse complement strand
TAATCATAAAATTAGACCCATGTTACTTTGAAAAATGATCGACCCAAGCACACAAGCACAGTCGATTACTTCTGTCCACGATAGTACATTCCATATTCTTTCCCTTCTACTAAACCTAACAAACCTTGGTTTAACTTGCTTGTTCTCGTGCTATCCGCCGCAGGGATGCTGCCTTCAAGGATTACCGTCGTCTTCAAACTCCAGAAACTCACGCTACTTATATTTCATCCCGGAATCGTGCAAAATCTATTCTTCGTAACACTAAAAACTCATTTCTCCGTAGAAAATGCAATAATCTTTCTGGTTCCTCTTCTTCACTTCTTTTCTGCCATTTTGCAAAAAATGTCAACTCTAACTTTGCTTCTTCCTCTTTCCTCCTCTAGTATCTTCTGACGGCACAACTGCTGTTTTACCTTCTTCTAAAGCTGAACTCTTCGCTCAAACTTTTGCTTCTAATTCAACCTTAGACGATTCCGGAGCTATCCTCCTTCTTCAACCCCCTCAACTCATTTATGCCTAAAATTAGAATTTCTTCTAAAGATGTCATTTCTGCTCTCTCTGAGCTTAACACTAAGAAGGCATATGGTCCTGATGGTATTCCTTCTGTGGTTCTCAAAACTTGTGCTTCCGAGCTTGCACCCTGCCTTGGTAAACTATTTCGTCTTTGTCTTTCTACTTCAACCTTCCTTCTTGTTGGAAACGTGTGCTCATTCAGCCTGTGCCGAAGAAGGGGGACCCTCTCAACCCTCTAACTACCGTCCAATTTCTTTGATCTCCGTTCTTTCTAAAGTTTTCGAATCTATCCTTAACAGGAAGATTTGGAAACATCTCAATTCTTCTAATCTTATCTCTGATCGCCAGTATGGCTTTCGTAAGAAACGCTCTACTGGTGATCTTCTTTCCTTCTCTCTGACTCTTGGTCCTCCGCTCTTCGGCATTTCAGTGAATCTTTTGCTGTGGCGCTGGACATATCGAAAGCTTTCGATAGAGTCTGGCACAAAGCTTTGATTTCTAAACTTCCCTCTTTCGGTATCTATCCTTCTCTCTGTGATCTTCTCTCTAATTTCCTTTCCGGTCGTTCTATAGCAGCTGTTGTAGACGGCCACCGTTCTTCCTTTAAATCTATTAATAGTGGTGTTCCTCAGGGATCTGTCCTATCTCCAACTCTTTTTCTTTTTCATTAATGACCTTCTCTCTATTACTTTCGTCTCCTATGCACTCCTATGATGACTCCACCCTTCATTATTCCTTTCAATTTGAAAGACGTCCCACCCAACAACAGTTAATAGACTCAAAGAAGGGTAGCCTTGGAGCAACTAACCTCTGATCTTTCTCGTATTTCAAATTGGGGCAGAGAAAACATGGTTGTTTTCAATGCCTCAAAAACTCAATTCCTCCATCTCTCTCACTCGACACAATCTTCCACACAACTATGATATCTTCTTCGAAAACACACAACTCAAACCTTCATCTGTTCTTAATAATTCTTGGTGTTTCTTTTTCTCGTGATCTTTCTTGGAAAGATCACATTACTTCTCTTTCTAAACAAGCTTCTAAGAGGTTGGGTGTTCTGAGGCGCCTTCAGAATTACTTCACGCCACCCCAGTTGCTTGCTCTGTATAGGGGTGTTGTTTCGCCCCTGTATGGAGTATGCTTCGCACATTCTGGGGTGGTTCCACACATACAGCTCTCTCTAGAGAAGGTGGAGTCTAGGGCTTTTCGTCTCATCAACTCTCCTGCTCTTACTAACTCTCTTCCAATCTCTTTCTGCCCGTCGAATTGTTGCGTCACTCTCTCTATACTATCGCTATTACAACAGACACTGCTCTTCTGAAACTCTCTCGTCGCATACCTCTCCATTGAGAAGAGCTCGTGCGACACGACTTTCTACACAGTCTCATCCTTTCTCTGTCCAACTCTCCGACCCCAGACTTAACCGCTATGCTCAATCTTACATATACTCTACTGGTAAAGTCTGGAACACACTCCCTTTATCTGTTTTCCCAACTTCTTTTGACTTGCACACTTTCAACGCCGTGTATCTGAACATGTTGGCCTCCTTCGATCTGGATAAGATTTTTCCCCAACTCCGGTGGAATTTGGCCTCCGGCCTTTGCCCACCTATATAATATATATATATATATATATATATATATATATATATATATATATATATATATATATATATATATATATATATATATATATATATATATATATATATATATATATATATATATATATATATATATATATATATATATATATATATATATTATTGAAAATTTTATATTATATTTTCAGTTTAGGATGGAAACATCAAATTTTGGGATAGACTATGCTTAACATGACTTAGTACTTTTCGCTTTTCGTGTTGAATGACTAAATTAAAATATAGAATTGAATCAAAAGAAATACAAAACTCGTTGATTTTCCCTCACGATTGATTAGTTATCTTCCAAATCTTCTAGATATGTAAAGTATTTTTAAAGGCCAATTATTTTTGAATTTTAAGGTTTCTTATTTGAATATTCAGGAGGGGAATTTTAGACTCTGAACCTATAGTTAAAACTGTTTGACTGTCTTGACTCTAAACAGTCTACCCTAAGATAAATTTGCTAGTTTTAATGTTTGACTTTTAGGTACAGGGTAGACTTGTAAGGTTCTATCCTGTTAGGTTCTTTGACTTTGTTAAGCGATTCTGGTTTGAGGTATTAGGAGTTGGTAGTTTCATTCCTGGGAATTTGAATGCTTTCATTCAATTAAAAGAGCCATATGATATTGAAATACCTGTAACATATTTAAATTATGCCTTTTACTTTAAAGACAAACCCTCCAAATTAGTTATTAGGAAACCCCTCCGTAAAAGTGAATTTTCAGTTAAATAAAATATTTGTCTATGATGAGTAAATTGCATTGATTTTGTTTTTTATTTTTTTTTATTTTTATTTTTATTTTCAGGCTGAGATAATATTACCTAGTTGGATTTAATTACTATATATTGGTTTGACAGTCACTAAACTGTAATAATTTCCTCTTTCAGGGGTTTCTAAAATTATTGTATATTTAAATATTAAACCCTACGACTATTAAATTAGCATATTTAATTTAAATTGTTACTCACCTTTTTCTGTATAACTCGGTTTCCTTAACTATTTGGAGTTTATCGTTTAATTTTGAAGTTTAACTATTAAAGTGTTTATCTTAAATTATTTAACTTTTAAAATATACTTATAATTAGTCTGAAATGGAAGAATGCCAATCTTTGAACATTCTATTTATTAATGAAAGAGAAGATTTAAAAAAATGTGTAAGGTTGATTTTAAATAAAATTGAAACTAGTTCGAGCAAGTCATTTATGAATTGTTGGAGGTAAAATATTATCTCAAATTCCTAGAGGAATTAGATAAAAATATATTGTCCAATATATATATAAGTTTTATTCATTGCGTGAACTTTATATTAGTGGTCGTAATTTATCCTTTCAAAATAAAATTGCTACATGAGGACAAAATCTCTTTAAAGCGGAAAATTTAGTGAAGTCTGATACTCCCTTTGTAGCGAGGAATCAATTACTCCCGTAGTAAATCCCCCTGAAGGTACTAGTCCTAGGAATCCTAATAGAGCTAGGCCAAGATTAAATTTATATAGAAGTGCCAAAGAGCCTCCTCTTAAAATAGATAGATTTGAAGAAGATGAGGATGAAAACTAGCTTTTCCTCGATTCTTAGCTAAATTTATTAAATCTATTATTAATAATAACGTTATTTACTCATGAAGAGAAACTTACTTATTTAATAAAGTAATTTTGGGAATACTGGTTATGATATGGTAAAGCATCTTAGCCCTGAAGGACCTAATTATAAAGTTGCGACAGATATTTTTAAAGTCTGAGTACCTTGATAAAGAATTCGTTCGCTGAAAAGTTTTTTCAATGGCTACTTGAAATCCCAGCTCCTCCGGAAAGTAATTTAGTAGCTTTAAAGTGTTATCGTAATAAAATAAAAGCATTGGTCTATGACCTTTAGTCATATGATTTAGATTTCCTTTTACCCGATACGCCAAGTTTTAAAATAATTAGCCCCTGATAGTTTATAAGTTATTTCCAAATTCAAGAAAGCTCTTATAGAGAAATTGCAAAATAATTAAACTAATATCATTGATTTTTTTAGTCATTCTCCTACTTTGCTAAAATGCCAGGAGTTGAAGCATAAATCACAGCATTAGCCTAAGAATGATAATAAATATCAGAATAATAGATTTGGTTAGCTTAATAATAATAATAATAATAATAATAATAATAATTGCAACAATGGTCATAGGTATAATAAATTTGTCAATAATAATAAAGCGGTCGCCAAAATAAAAGTAGTAATGAAAAATTCTCCAGTAATAGTCAAACTAAGGCTACCCTAGAAAAATTTACGACTGCCCAAAAATCTTCCAAATCTAATATTCCTTATAAAACGAATGCATCCAAACATTCTTTTCCTTCTAAATTTTGTAGTGGCGTTGGTCACACCATGAATAAATGCCCAGCTTGTCCGGACCTTGAATCTAGGTTACAGCAGTGCGATCAGTTTAATATTTGTAGATTTTGCTCTAGTGCTAAACATGCGGCAGAAGATTATCCTGATAATCAAGATAAATTTTTAGATTATGTTTGTATGTACAGTAACCTTCGTACTGACATATCTGTTTTATGTGAAAAGGTTTATTCTTAAAGGACTGATGATCAAACTAGGTCTTATCTTTTTATCAATTATAGTAATGGGGAATAAATCTATCTTATTCCTTTAGTAAAAATTACTTCGCATCAAAGATTTAAACAATGTAAGGTATTGGTACTTTTATATACAGGATCACAACGTAGTTTTGTTAGCTCAAAGATAACAAAACAACTTTTAGATTTAAAGTCTTTACATAGTGTCAGTTATGATGTGCATATTTTCGTTGCTTCTAAAGAAGAATCTTTCTTCTTTGTTTTTTTTTTATTTAGATTTCTGGTCGAAAACAATTCCCATTCTCCTTGCTCATAGATGAATCTTTTGATATTAAGTTTGAAATATCTGGTTTAAAAGTTGCATATGAGAACTTGAATAAACTTGATGAGTATTTTGGATGATAGTGGAATATAACATGAACTTGATAATTTATATACTCTTGAAAGTCTAGGGATAAAAATTCTAATAAAGATATAGCTAAAGCCGATATATTGCAAATGCTTGAATTTAATAATAATATTGTTTTTAAAGATAATCATTATAATAATTTATATAATAGTATAAAGGTGCCTTCCAATTTTGTTGTTGCCAGTAAGGCTTTAGACAGAGTTGTTTCTGATTTGCATTCAAAAAATTTTTTTGAAGAGTACAAAAGGTTTTTTGAGTTTTTGAAATATATTTGTGGTGTCTGTAACGTTGGTAGCACCTAGCGCCAACTCACCTTCAGAACAGAAGAACATAGGGGTCTTTCGGTACGAACGAGTAACCTTTTCACTTATCATATCCCTTCCAGCATTAGAAATTATAGCCATAGAAAAGACTACCCTATAGATCAAAATCATTTCTCCAAATCATACAAACCGACCAACTACTCGACTTAAAAATACTAAAATCTATTCATATTTCCAGTCTCAAGCCGTCACTTAACAATGAGAGCGATCCTTTTCAGTTGCTCTTATTCTAATATGTCTTCATCCTGTTCTAGTTTAAAAAAAGGTGCTCTGTTAATTATTATTTATAGCTTACAAAAATATTCTACCATCGAAGATTTATATAAACTAAATAACTTTAAGATCCTGATGATGAGGAAGAGAAGATTCCAGAAACGTCTTTTAATATAAGTGTTTTGGAATTTAATAAAACAAATGATTTTATTTAAGAATTTAAGGTTTTATTTATCGCCATTATTTTTCGAGCTTTTGTGTTGCTTTTCATTATAAAGAACAGATTTTCCAGAAATATAGAATTTACATTGATATATATATATATATATATATATATATTATATATATATATATATATATATATATATATATATATATATATATATATATATATATATATATATATATATATATATATATATATATATATATATATATATATATATATATATATATATATATATATATATATATATATATATATATATATATATATATATATATATATATATATATATATATGTTAAGGTTGCTGTAATGGGTATCTCATACCACTATATAGTAGTAGCGAGAGTAAAAGTTAAAGAATTCTGAGAAAGAGTGAGAGTAAAAGAGAAGTTGGTGGAGGTGGTGGACGTGGTGAGAGGGGAAAGACTGGAAGAGTTGGGGAAGAGAGAAGACTACATGGAAGGGATAAGGGAAAGATGGAAGTAGGTAATGGGGAGCGAGGTGGAGGGAGTAGAAGAAAAATGGGGTAAATTGAAAGGATCATGGACGGAGGTTGCTAGAATGGTATGTGGAGTGAAAAGGATAGGGATCGTTAGACATAAAGGGAGTGGGTGGTAGAGTTAAGATTTGAGAATTTTGTGAAAAGGAAGAAAGAAGACTAACAGATTTAAGTACGAAGGAGGATATAAATTAGGTAATGTATAAGGAGAGATATAGAGAGGTGAAGAGGGACGTTAAGAGGGGGAAAATGAGAGTTGAAGAGGAGAGGAGCAGAAAAATTGAATAAAATTTTATGAAGAGAGGTAAAAAGTTCCGGAAGAAGGTGAATAGGATGAGGAGAGTGAGAGAAGAGTAAGGGGAGAGAGTGTAGGGGGAAGATGGTGAGTTAATACAAGGAGAGAAAAATGTGGGAGAGAAATGGAGACGGTTCTTTAGTGTATTAAAGAAAGGGAGAAGAGTGATTGGGGAGGGAATGGTGGAAAGGAATAACGGGGAGGTGGTGGCTGGGGAAGAGGAGAGGAGCATTAGTAGAGAAGATGTTTAAGTAGCGGTAAGGAAGGTGAAAATGGAAAATCAGCAGACATGAAGGGTATTTATGGGAAATGATAAGAGAAGGATCTGGAGATTTGGTTAACTGGCTGGTTAAAATGTTTAATGTAAGTTGGGAAGAATGGATAGTCCCTTAGTTGGTGAGAGAATTTGAAGGGAAATGCGCAAACAAAGGATAGGGGTTAAATCCAGAAGAAGTAAAGTAATGCGGATTGGGGATGAAGAGACTGTTGTGAGAGGGGAGGAATGGGGAGGTGTAAAGATGGGCGGCAGAGATTGGAGGAGGCAAAGAGTTCAAACTTTAGGGAATGATGGTGGAAGGAAAAAGGGGGGATAGAAAAGGGAATAAAAAAGAGTGGTGGAAGGTATGAAAGAGTTAGCAGGATTAAGGGAAGTATGGAAGAAAGGGAAAACATCAAAGGAAATTAAGGTACGAATGTTTGAATGTATGAATTGCCATTATTGTTTCCATGAGAGGGATCACTCGGATTGTGCAGAAAGCATTGCCGAGTTGATTCTTTCTGGTATTGAGGCGTACAATCCATTTTCTTTCCTTTCTATTAAGCCTAAAAAACCTTTGTTTAACTCTGCTTGTTCTTGCGCTATTCGCCGCAGGGATGCTGTCTTCAGGGATTACGTCTTCTTCAAACTCCAGAAACTCGCGCAATTTATATTTCATAACGGTATCATGCAAAATGTATCTTCCGTAAAAATAAAAACACTTTTCCCCGTAAATAATGCAATAATCTTTCTGATCTACTTCCTCACTCTCTTTCTGGAATTTTTCAAATATCAACTCTAACTTTGCTTCTTCCTCTTTCCCTCCATTAGTGTCTTTCGACTTTACAATCGCTGTTTTACCATCTTCTGAAGCTGAACTCTTTGCTCAAACTTTTGACTTTAATTTAACTTTAGACGATTCCGGAGTTGATCCTCCTCCTCCTCTCTCTACTTCAAACTTCTCTTCATGTTGGAGACGGGAGCTCATTCAGTCTGTGCCGGAGAAGGGGGATCCCTCTCAGCCCTCTAACTATGGTCTCATTTTTTTGACCTCCGTTCTATCTAAAGTTTTCGATTCTTTCCTTTACAGGAAGATTTGGAAACATCTCAATTCTTACAATCTTATCTTTGAACACCAATATGGCTTTTATATGAAACGCTCTACTTGTAATCTTCTTTTCCTCCGCTCTGACTCTTGGCCCTCTCTTCAGGAATTCGGTGAATTCTTTGCTGTCACGCTGTACATATCGAAAGCTTTCGATAAACTCTGGCACAAAGCTTTGATTTCAAAACTTCTCTCTTTCGGTATCTATCATTCTCTCTAATTAACTTCCCGGTCGTTCTATAGCATCTTTTGTTGACGGCCATCATTCTTCCTTTAAATATATTAATAATGATGTTTCTCGGGGTTCTGTTTCATCCCATAAACCTTTTCTACTGTTCGTTAATTACGTCTCAATTATTTCATTTCCTATCCACTCCTATTCTGATGACTCCACTCTTCATTTCTCCTTTCAGTTTGAAAGAGGTCACTCCCAACAAGAGTTAGTATGCTCAAGAAGGTTACCCTTGGATCAACTAACCTCTGGTCTTTCACGTATTTCAAATTGGGGCAAAGGAAACATGGTTGTTTTCAATGCCCCCAAAAACTCAGTTACTCCATCTCTCCACTCGACACAATCTTCCACACAACAATGATATCTTCTTCGAAAATACATAAATCAAATAATCATTTCTCCTTCATATTCTTTTTGTTTCTTTTTCTCTTGATCTTCTTTGGAAAGATCAAATTACTTCTCTTTCCAAAGAATCTTCTATGAGGTTAGGTGAAGCGCTTTCAGAATCGAGTTGCTTGCTCTTTATAGGGGTGCTGTACTCCCCTGTATTGAGTATGCTTCACATATCTGGGGTGGTTCTACTTATGAAACTCTCCTTGAGAAGGTGGAGTCTTGGGCTTTTCATCTCATCATCTCTCCTGCTCTTTCTAACTCTCTACAATATCTTTCTGCCCGTCGAATTGCTGCGTCACTCTCTCTATGCTATCGCTATTACAGCTGATAATGCTTTTCAGAACTCTATCGTAGCATGCCTCCTCCATTGAGAAGAGCTCGTGCGACACGCCTTTCTCATCCTTTCTCTGTCCAAATCTTCGACCCCAGACTTTAATGTTATGCTCAATCTTATGTATTTTCTATTGGATAATACTGGAAAACACTCCCTTTGTCTGTTTTCCCAATTTCCTTTGACTTATATATATATATAATATATATATATATATATATATATATATATATATATATATATATATTATATATATTATATATATTTATATATATATATATATATATATATATATATATATATTATATAATATATATTATATATATATATATATATTAATATAATAATATATATATATATATATATATATATATATATATTATAATATATATATATATATATATATATATATAATATATATATATATATATATATATAAATATATATATATATATTATATATATATATATATATATATATATATATATATATATATATATTAAAGTTTAATACAACTCTCACCGACTATTTTCATACATAATATTAATATTTGCTATTGGACTTGAACCAGCAACCTTTAAGATAGAAAGTCTTGAGCGTTAACTACTACGCAATCCCATTCCACAATCTTTCTTCTTGTCAGACCGAACTTTCTTTCGTAAAGTTCATTTCGGTCTTGAACCGCCATAGCCTAGTGGTCAACGCTCAAGATGTACCATCTCAAACGTTGCTGATTGGAGTCCAATTGAAGACATTAATTTTCTCTCTCTCTCTCTCTCTCTCTCTATATATATATATATATATATATATATATATATATATATATATATATATAATATATATATATATATAATATATATATATATATATATATATATATATATATATTTAGTGATGGATCGGATGCATTTTCTAATTTGCGGATGCGGATGTCGAATTTTGGAGAAATGCGATGCGATGTTGAATTTTAATGCGGATGCGGATGTTGAATTTCGAAAGTGCGGATGCGGAATGTTAATTTTTGATATAGGAATATTATATATATATATATATATATATATATATATATATATATATATATATATATATTACCTTTACACTTTCATGGGGTGGTGCCTGCCACAATTCCCTTACAATCAACCACTTTCAACCCTATTCACCACCGCCCTTAATCTCTCTCTGTCTCTACAAATCTTCTACCCTATTCTAAACTCAAATTCCTTCCATCAAAATCTCTCTAACTCCATCCATTCATCTCCACTTCGGCCTTCCCCTATCCCTACCCTATCCACATATCTAAGTACCTTGCCCACCATTCTTCTCATTCATTCTTCACATATGTCCAAACCATTAGCACATCCTCCTCCTCTCTATCAATTACACCCTTCTTCCATTACACATCTCCCTTATTCTTCATTTCTTAATCCTATCAATCCTTCTCAATTTATATATCGCTCTCAAATCTTTCATCTCAAAGACATTGAAACTTTTTCTCGACCGAGCATTTTCATCTATGTTTCACACACATACAATACAGAAGGTGAAACACATACATTCAAACATTCTTATCTTTATTTCCTTTCGAAATTTTCCTTTATTCCATACTTTTCTTAGGCCCCAATACTTTCATTCCTTCTACCACTCTGTTCTTTATTTCTTTTTCCATCCCACCCTTACCTCCACCCAACATTACTAGATATTTGAATTCATTCACCTCCACAAGTTTCTATTCTCACACTTCTACAAACCAATTCCTCCTCCACATTTCCTCATCCCCACCTCCAATCCTCATAACTTTATTCTTCGCTGGATTGAATTTCAATCTGTGTTTGCACATTTCCTTCAAACTCTCTCACAAGTATCTCATCTTTTCTCCAGATTCTGCACCAACACATGCCGCATCATCTGCAAAAAGTAAAACATTCACTTCATATTCACCCTCCATATTTCTCAACGTAATACTCTTCCCTTCTCTCTCCTTTTTCTAAGTAAACACCATTCATCAATAGATTAAATAACATGGAGATATTACAACCCCTGTCTCAATCCCACTCCTATACCAAACCAATCCGATAGTTCTCTCTTCACCCTCACTCTGATCTACAATTCGCATATATATAATATATATATATATATATATATATATATATATAATATATATATATATATATATATATATATATATATATATATATATATATATATATATATATATATATATATATATATATATATATATATATATATATATTAGTGATGAATCCGATGTCATATTTTCTAATTTGCATGCGGATGCGGATGCGGATGCGGATGCGGATTTAGTTGAGCTGTTAATTCGCAAGTGCGGATGCAGATGCAGATGCGGATGTGTGAATTTCTGAAAGTGCGATGCGGATGCGATGCGGATGTTGAATTTCCGAAAATTACGGATGCGGATGCGGAATTCGAAAAATGCGGATGCGATATGAATATTATATATATATATATATATATATATATATATATATATATATATATATATATATATATATATATATATATATATATATATATATATATATATATATATATATATATATATATATATATATATATATATATATATATATATATATATATATATATATATATATATATATATAATATATATATATATATATATATATATATATATATATATATATATATATATATATATATATAACTAAAATTGGAGAGAATTCCGAAATAAATTCTAATTTAATTTCGGTCTTAATTAGATAAAACGTGAAATGAATCCAGTGCATTAAATTAATCATACAGAATTTAATTTTTCTTTATCTTTCACCATTTTCTTGGTTAAACAAAGTTATTGTTTAGTTTTATTATTTTTATTATTATTATTATTATTATTATTATTATTATTATTATTATTATTATTATTATTATTATTATTATTATTATTATTATTATTATTATTATTATTATTATTATTATTATTATTATTATATTTATTATTATTATTATTATTATATATTATTATTATTATTATTATTATTATTATTATTATTATTATTATTATTATTATAATTATTATATATATATTATTATTATTATTATTATTATTATTATTATTATTATTATTATTATTATTATTATTTATTATTATTACATTTATATTTATTATTATTATTATTATATTATTATTATTATTATTATTATTATTATTATTATTATTATATATATTATTATTATTATTATTATTAGTTTAATTATTATTATTATTATTTTCTTATTATTACATTTAGTTTTTTTGTTTTTTTATTATTTATTATTATTAGATATTATTATTATTATTATATATTATTATTATTATTATTATTATTATTATTATTATTATTATTATTATTATTATTATTATTATTATTATTATTATTATTGTTTTTGCTGTTGTTCTTGTTGTTGTCGATATTATTATTAATATCGGAACAGAGACATTGCTGAGACTTAAATAAATGAGTTTGCGATTTTTTGAATGGCTTCAAAAAAACCATTAGTGCTGATAATAACATTAGAAGCGAAAAATTTAATGAATTTTCTTTTTGCTTCTTTTAGTGAATTGGAAACAGAGTTATTGTTTCACTTTTGCAACATTAACAAATAAATTAAAGTCTATTATTTCAGGTTTTAAAAAGTCGTAAAACTATCATTGCACTAAATGAGTTCATTTCCACTTACTCTCTTTTACTTTATAATATATATATATATATATATATATATATATATATATATATATATATATATATATATATATATATATATATATATATATATATATATATATATATATATATATATATATATATATATATATATTAATAGGGTGCGTTAGAAAGATAAAAGATTCTGTCAAAAAGTTGCTTAATCTAGCAACTTGTCAGACCTAACGTTCTTTCGTAAAGTTATTTAGGAAGAGTTCAAGGCCACCTTGGAAGGCTGTACTCTCCTGGTTTTCGTAGACACAGCACCTTATTTTTTCAGTCACTTTCAAGATCCAGTTTGAAGGGCACAACACTACCCAAAGGGATATAAACTCTCCCCTTATCTTCTCCCACCACCATCCCTATTCACTTCTAGATGTGCTGGCGTAGCCACAGCACCCAATTTCTTCAGCCTCTTTTGTGAACCCATTTGAGGCTTTAACCTAATCTCGGAGATGTAATCTTAACCCTTATGCATTTTCCCTTTCCCCCCCTTAGGTGCTGTGGCCTATCCCAGCACCCCATTTTTCTTTTTCTCTTTCATGACCTATTCTGAGCATTAATCGATATTCGTGCTTCTTTTCTAAGATTATTTTGGCAGAGTAACCCTTAAGTTGTGGAGTTTTCTGAAGGAGATACTACTCCTCCTACCACTCACAACTGATTCTTAAGCCTAATAGGATCTTTTCAATCTTACATACCTTCTTTAATAGGATTCCCCTCAACCAATCCTCTCCCCCAATCCTCAGTTCACAGTCCTCCCCTTCTATTTCCTGGTGTATTTCCTCAACGTTCACGGAGAAAAATGACGCACCAGCAGTTTTTGAGTGCTATGAGGTACATTACCTTTTTTTTAAGTGTCCTTAGGCTTTCAGTAAAAATCAGTTTACGCTCAGCGGTGACGTTATCATTTCTCAATCTATGTCTTGCTATTTTTCTCCATCCTTACTTAATCATGTGGTTTTCATCTCCGCCATTTTAAATTTTGAACCACGTAGTGGTTCTTATCTTACCTCTTGATCATGAGACTTCTTACTCCATATATTTGTCCAAAGCTACAAATACTTATTTCGTTAACCAAATATTACACATCCCAGCTGATTTTACCATTCCAAATGTAAATAATCATAAAAAATCAAATTTGACCAGAGAAGGACTCGAACGTTGGTCCTCATGAATGTAAATGCATAATGTTACAGCTTTTTAATGTAAGAGTAATATTATCCATTTGCGTAATGCAAATCAATTTTGCAAATTTCAAAATTTTCATTTCAAATAGCATATATTTATTGCATTTTAAGGCTCCTTAAATTCATCGCATTTAACTTCACTATGCATATATTATTATTTTAAATTATATAATATATTCTAAACTAACACCAGTTTTCTTCACAAAGCTATAACAAAAATAATTCGTTTTTTTCCTTTTCTAATCTAATTTTTACGAAACACATTAAATACATGAATACATATATATGCAAAACTCTAACAACCTACGAAGCACACATACAGTAAATACATATATATATATATATATATATATATATATATATATATATATATATATATATATATATATATATATATATATATATAAGGGAATAATCTTGAAGAGACGCACTGACACTGGCATTGTTGCATGACACTGGCACTGTTGCATGCAACATTAAATTGGGGGCGGGAGTCCTCCCCTCCCCATCCACGCTATTTCGTAAGGCATTTCTAATACGATTAATCGGATAATCCGATATTTAATCCGATAATCTTATAATTAATCCGTACAATCTCCTAATTAATTTTGTTTATCCCTTAATCCCTTCTCTTTTTGGTATTTAATCCTTTAAGATCAGCCCACTTTTGACCTTTTTTCCCACGGTCAGTGCCATCAGGAATGTGCCATCTCTAATTTAGCACTCATGGCCCTCATGTGCTAGTTCCAGGGCTTAACTTATGCTCTTTCCTGAATCCCATTTATAGCTGTTTCTTGCATCCTCTTCCAGTTTCTAGCACTTTCTAGCACGTGATACTCATGGTAGTCCATGTCAACATGAGGTGAAGGGTGTGTCAGTGCCAGTGACAGCTGGCATTGAGGTACATGTGTCATTGCAAGAGCCTCTTTGTAACATTACAAGGCACTTTCGGTATCTGCGCATGCATGCATGCACACACACCTTATCCTGTGAGGTCATGGCACGGGTTATCATGAGAATATGACCTCATCCGACCGCCATTTTTTCTTGATCACCTGAATTTTTCTTCATCACGTATTTTTTATTTCCGTAGAACTTTTTTCTTAACTACTTGATTTCTGTCAGCTATTTTGACCACGTGGTTTCCGCCATCTTGACTACGTGGTATTCGTCATTTTGATCACGTGGTTTTCGTCATTTTGAATTTCTGTCCGCTATCTTGGATCTTTCTTCCGCAAACTTGACCACGTGGTATCCGGCATTTTGACCACGTGGTTTTCATCTCAATAGAATTCTTCCTCCACCTTGAATTTGATTTTGAATTCTCCCGCCATATTTTCTTAATTAACCACTGAGCCATCTATTGAATGAAAATCAACCTTCTTCCTCTTCCAATATTCAAAGGAAAGGACAAGATCTTAAAACTATTGTGAGACCAGGATTCAAAACCTCAACCTTCTGATTTGAATTACATCACGTACCACTACACCAACTTGATCATCATACATTAGGATGAACGAATTGCTCTACTCACCCGCCACGTTTTCCTTTTTCGACTTTGAAATAGGTATTATTTTATTGATTATATAATAATCATCTATTGTTACATAACAATTATGTATTTATGGTTATTACGTAATGTTTATTTATGAATCATGTAATAAGAATAAGGGATCTTCTACTCCGTACACATGGTTTCCGCCATCTTGGATTTGGTATCCACCATCATGAATTTGATTTGAATTTTCCGAACACGTGGTTTTCATTTCCGTAGATTTTCTTCTGCAGTTTTGTTCACCTTTTATTTTTTCTTGGTCACGTGGTTTGTATATGGTACATGCGTGCGCACACACCTTACCCTGTGATCATGCTACCTTTTCTAACATTTTCTCGTACTCTCTAGTTCGTGGCATCCATGCGAGGCCATGCAACCCACTCGGCAAAAGGGGATTGCCAATGTCAGCGAAGCTGGCACTGAGAGTCAGTCAAATACGATGCCTCACTGGCTACATACGAATAAAGCCGGGAGCCAATCAGGATGCAAGCACTCTCGGTGATAACGTCACCTACGCATGAGCTAACACCTTACCCTGTGACGTCATGGCCCGAGAAATCATGAGGCTGTGACTGAAATTTTTTCCTTATGACATCATCAACTTCACGTGACTTTGAATCCTCAGATGCTTAGCGGTGGTGGGGTCTTTCGCGGAAGCGAGCGGCTCGTCGGAGTTCGACCGAATGTCGCGCTATTCCGCGGATGCAGAATAAACGCGGGGAGCGAGCGCATGTTGCACTATTCGGCGGATAGGGTAAATAATGCAACGCGGAGCGGGAACGCATACACAAACATTCATGATGTTGTCATCACGTGACATTTTATTTTTAGAGGCCTATTTATTTTTAGAGGGAATATTTGCCTACTTTCAAATACGAATTTAAAATATTATGACGTCATGACCATATTTTTTTCTTTTTTTTGTGACGTTATACTTTTCCTTTATTTATTAGCAATGAAGTCCTGACTTGATATATTTTATTTAACTTGAACATACATCTCTGTATTTTTTATTTATTTTTCATTTTTTATTTTTTATTTTTTGTATTTTTTCAAATCTTTTTTTCCTTTTAATTTATTTTTTTAAATTATCTTTTGTTTCTTAATTTTCTTTTTCTTTTTTTTTCCTTTTTCCTTTTTCTTTTTCTTTTTCTTTTTATTTTTTCATTTTTATTTTTATTATTTTTTTATTTTTTTTATTTTTCATTTTCCTCTGTTATTGCTTTTAGCTGTTACCAAATACAATCTTTTTCAGCTTCTTCTTCTCACATAAACACATACTCAAGCACATACAAACCCACATAACTACATCGAAGACATCACTATGCAACCCGCATTCATGAAATTGTCATGGTAACCGATATTACTCTTTTGAATATTTCGTAAGAATTATTAATTTGACTTTTATATTTAAACACAAAATGTAAGTAATGTGATGTCATACATTTTTTTTTGTATCAGAGTTATAATCTTATGATTTTTATGTTTATGACGTCACAACCTCTCCTCCTTTTCTTAGAAGGCTTTGCTTTCAAGCCCTTATATAAATTACAATTCATTTAAAAATTTATTCCCTAAACTAAGTGACGTCATAAGGTTATTATTTTTCCTATATCTAACTTGCTTTCATATTTGATGAAAGCTAATACAATAGTTGGAAGAATCAGAGCGGCTACCTTTCTTCGAAATAGGTTGGACCTATGCGCGCTTCCAACACTGAGGGGAAGTACTAGTATTGAGGCATAGAGAGGGACGGAGCCAGCTCAGTGGCACACTCCCTTAAAACTGGGGAAGGAATGACATTCGGGCAGCTTGCCTTCCTTACGTTCATAGACTTCAGAAGTCCATGCACCTAGTCAAATGAAATCATAGGTAAAGTCATGGAACATCTTAGAGGAGAAGAAGTAGAAGGAGGATTGTCGGAGTGGTCCAGGGTTGAATTTAGAAGAGAATAGGAGGCCGAAGAGATTAATTAACCTTTTCAGTTGAAGTATTAACAACAGAACCATCAGAGCGAATAAGGGGAGGAAAGGAAAATTTACAGAAATTGTTGGAGATGTTTTTGGCAAGAGGCCAGAAAGATTTTTCAGGAGGAGAATTTAGGAACTCAGCACACCTTCGTTTGGTGAAAGTCTGCTTTGCTAGTCGAAGAATATCCCTGCAACTATTCCGAGCTGAATGAAAATTAGCGAGAGTGATAGGAGAAAGAGAATTTTTCCACTCCCGAACCATGGAATTTGAGGAGAGAAAGATTTAGTTGAATATGGGATGAACCTGCTTATCCCATAAATGATTACGGCCCCCACCTTATCGGCAGAGACCGAAGCGTCTTCAGAGAAAAAGCAGTCACTCTAGGAATAGTTAGTCTAGAAGCAACGCAAAGCCCCCAAGTCAGCCCGATCAAAGTGCCAGAAGATACGCTTAAAGCAGGGTGAAGCAGTTGGAGAGAAAGCATGAAAATTAAGACAAATTATATTGTGGTCGGAGTTACCAATAGGTGTGAAGATAGCGTATTTTTAGAGAGAACTAGTAAAGAAATATAAATAAAGAATGTTCAAGAATTGGTTGGGACGATCTGGAATGTGTGTTGTTCTTTAATCAGCTGCTCCAGATCGTTGAAAATGCTGAATAATTCGGCCTTCTCTCCCCTGAATCAGTATGAAAGGAACCTAACCTTTCTGTGTTGTGTACATTGAAATCCCTTAAATAGGGACCTCAGTATTTGGATGTGAAGACGTAACAATCTCGTGAGAAGTAGTTAGGTACTCAAAAAGGTAGAAAAACTGTTTTAATGGGAGAACAGTAGCAGAAGCACAAGATTATTGAAGTGGTAGGAAGAAAGATTTTTAGTCACAGAACAGCAAAGTTAGGAGACTCAAGATTCACAAGGCGTGTTACCGGAGTGATGGTGTTAACGTAGGCACAAACTCGACCCTTAGAACTGAAATTATGAAATAAGTATGTTAAAGTTTTCACGTCATTTGAGTATTTCTGCTTATAAAATATAGCCTTATGTTCAAGTGTAAACGATACAGATATATTTGGTTACATTTGTGGTTGTTAAACAAACTATTACAGGTTTTGTTAATTAAGCATGTATACTATGAATATTTTGGTATACTGATATGTGATAAGAAAAAAAACATAGGCACCTCATGCAGTTTTCCGTATATGAGTCGAGGCGTAAAGACTTTGGAGTAAAGGTAAGAAGTCCTTCATGCTCTTTCCTACTCCAATGGTTTGTAGAGAACCTCAGAACCATTACGATGACTGTTATTTCTGCTTGACAATATAATGTAAAAAACAAGAAAAATGTATTCCAACCTACCCTCAGCAGTTCGACCTATACCTCATAATCAATCACTGCCTGTTCCGTTCCCACTCTCGTTACTAGAGGTAGAGTATGAGTCACACGATAAAGGAATTTTAGATAAAAGTAGTGAAAGAAATGATCATTATACTAGAGAGGAAGATGATAGTAGCTTTTCAACATTTAACCAGAAAGAGCTCAATGATTTATTACGCGATTTTTATTTGTCAAAAGAAAAAGCTGAACTTCTTTTTTCGAAATTTGAAATGAAAACATAAGTTATCACCAGAAATAACATTTGCCTTGCATAAACATCGAGAAAGGGAATTACTCGCATATTTTTTTGAAGATCAGCTAGTGTGCTGCAAGAATGTACATGTCCAAATGACATATTTCAGTATAAATAATCATTAGCCCTCAGAATGGAGACTGCTTATAGATTCAAGAAAATGAAGCTTAAAAGGTGTACTACCTCTTAAAGGTAATGTACATCCATTAATTTCTGTAGCACACTTGATAAATTTAATAGAAACATACTAAAATATTACATTTATGCTGGATAAAGTCAAATATAATGATTTTGAATGGCTTCTGTGGGGAAATTTGAAG
Source organism: Armadillidium nasatum (assembly GCA_009176605.1). Classification (NCBI taxonomy): domain Eukaryota; kingdom Metazoa; phylum Arthropoda; class Malacostraca; order Isopoda; family Armadillidiidae; genus Armadillidium; species Armadillidium nasatum. The sequence goes on along the minus strand of SEYY01002000.1, from coordinate 15,824 downwards.
GTTATAGGCAAGGTACCAGGAGTTCAAGCTGGTAACACAAAATATGAATGTTTTCTATTTTTTTCTATGTCGTGACAATAAAATCACTGGAAAAGGAAACATTGGCCCCTACGTAAAACTATTGCTCCTGGCACCCAAAACGTACTCCACGAATCACTTGTCGATCCTAAAAAATGTACTACTCCCTCCACTTCACATTAAATTAGACAATATAAAGTAATTCGTGAAAGTCTTCGATAAGGAGAGTGCTTGCTTGCAGAATATGTGTCAGAATTCTCTTCTATTAAAGCTATTATTATTGTTATTATATTATCATTTTTATTTTAGTTCTTTTTTAAACAACTACTAGTAAAAGTAGCCACAATCATTATTCTCGCTGGGAGTAATGTAACTGATTTTAATTATTAGTGTAACTGATATTACAAACCACTTTATTGCAATCAATATGGAATGATTAAAGTCATATTCAATAAAATATATTTATAGAGGGAAAATTACTATTAAAAGTTTTATCCTCTTTAATGTTAGTCTATATTTTTTGAATAAAAAAATGCTTAAAAACATAAAGTATTATTAGAATCCATGCAACTTCCATGGATATTAGTTATTATTATCGTTACTGTTATAATGATTGACAATTATTATTTTTACTGTCATAATGTTTTATTTTTGTTATTATTATTTTATTATTATTATCCTTATTATAATTATTGTTATAATCATTGACTATTATTATTGCTTCTGTCATAATGTTTTATTATTTTAATTATTATTATTACATTCGTAATAACTAATTATTTTTATTCTTATTGTTATTACTATTACTATTATTTTGGTCCTCTAATAACAACTACTAATAAAACAAGCCACAATTATTATTCTTTTTGCTATTATAATAAGAAGACAGTGTAACTGGTTTTAATGATCAGAGTACTTGTTATTACAGAACAGTATATTGAAATCAATATTGTATCAGTAATGTCACGTTCAACAATATTCATTTATAAAAGGTAAAAAAATTTAAAGAGTCCTATCTTCTTTAGGATTAGCTTATAATAATGTATTTGCATAAAAATGTAAAAATATTTAGTATTATTAGTGTCTATGCAACTTCAATAGATACTACTGATATTATTTCTATTATTATTATTATCATCATCATATTATCTACATTTATATTTTTAACCCATATATGATTTCTTTGTAGTAAGCATTAAAAAATTTCTGTCGTATTAATATACCTCTGAAGAGATTACAATATATTGAAATAATATATTCGACAATTGCTACAATTAAATGAAAAGTTCTTCCTTCCATATTATTTCCCTGAGTTTCTATTCAAAGAAAGGCAAATAAAAGGCGCACAAAGAAAAATTGAGGATAAAAATAGTCACGGAAATTGAATAAATTTAGATTTTAATCCTGAAAACTTGTTGAACACATGAACATAATAAATGAAGATAAACGAAAATACTTTAAATAACATGAAAATGAAGAAATGTAGTATTTAAACTTAAAATCTAGAAAACAACAGAGATAAAGGTAACAAGAAATGAAGATTTAAAGATTTGGAAGATGGTACAAAGTCTGCTTCAATTCAACAGATAAGAAAATGTTGATGGGATATATTGTAAAGGGAATAAAATCAATAAGTATTTTAAAATTGAAAAAAATATCACTTTAATCCTATTTATGCCTTTCAGAGAAGAATGCAATCAAGCGCAACAAAGAGTTTTATGAACTGATAGAAAGCCAGTTTATAGAAAAGCGGATGTAGATCTATCATAACAATGGTGGAAAAAACGCAAGACTAATATTGAGAGAGACAGGAAAGAAATTGCTGAACATTTTAAAAGGAAATGAAGTCGAACATATGAGAGGTTGATACTTCGAATAATAATAATAATAATAATAATAATAATAATAATAATAATAATAATAATAATAATAATAATAATAATAATAATAATAATAATAATAATAATAATAATAATAATAATAATAATAATAATAATAATAATAATAATAATAATAATAATAATAATAATAATAATAAGCTCATGTGCGTATCCCAAAGGGATACGCATATGTTCTTGCTGACAGTTAAATTTTATTGTAAAATTTTATTATAAAAATAATAAAATTATTATTAAAATATTTTGTGAAGCAACATATTTTAAATAAAATTAATAAAATTATTATTTTTAATTATATTATTTTATTATTATTATTATTTATTTAAAGAAATTTAATAAAATTATTTGGTGAAGCAACATATCTATTTTGTGAAGCAACTTAATGGTGTACCACGCAAAATGCACTTAGGCCAAAAATGAACGGAATAATAATAATAAGATAATAATAATAATAATAATAATAATAATAATAATAATAATAATAATAATAATAATAATAATAATAATAATAATAGTAATAATAACAGATAAATGTTCTTATAAAATCTGATAAAAGTCAATAAGAAAAACATGGTGTACAATTATAACTTTAGGAATATAAATAACATTCACGTCCGTTTTTTTTTTATTATTTATTTGTTTCAAATAAGAATGCAAAACCATGATTATGTACATAACCTTTGCCGAAAAAAAGGATAATAAAAAAATAAATCAAAAAAGAAATTTGAATTATTAGAAAATAAAGTTGAAAATTTTTATTTATTCTTCGACGAATGAAGAAAATTTTTTTTTCACTTTTGCAATGGAAATGTTTCAATTTAAAACAAAATTAAGTTATAATCTTACCTTTTTAATTATTTAATTAACTAAATGTACATAAAATTCAAAAAACATCAGCAATAATAATAATAATAATAATAATAATAATAATAATAATAATAATAATAATAATAATAATAATAATAATAATAATAATAATAATAATAATAATAATAATAATAATAATAATAATAGTGAAAAGGATAATTAAAGTAGCCTTCCAGCTCGGAAAAAGAGTAATAATTGATAAAATAATCTAAATTTTTTTTTTCTTATTTCGGCAAAAATATAAAAATAACAATACTAAAATAAAAAAATAAAAAAATAAAATGGAATACAAATACATAGATGGAAAAAGGACAAAAAAAATTTGCGTTTAAAAAATTCATTATAAACAAAATTATTTCCATAAAAATAAAATTTTTAGCATTGTTTGCACGATTTCCTGCAATTTACAATCATATATTGAGGATTCATTCGACATTGTTCATCTTTTGACCAAACCGAACAATGTGAGTGCACATCTTTGCATTTTGAGGGAGCACTACCTGAAAATCGTTATATATATATATATATATATATATATATATATATATATATATATATATATATATATATATATACATATATATATATATATATATATATATATATATATATATATATATATATATATATATATATATATATATATATATATATATAACAAACCTTGGTTTAACTCTGCTAGTCCTAGTGCTATCCCCAGCAGGGATGCTGCCTTCAGGTATTACCGTCATCTTCAAACTCCAGAAACTCACGCAACTTATATTTCATCCCGGAATCGTGCAAAATCTACCTTACGTAACACTAAAAACTCTTCTCCGTAGAAAATGCAATAATCTTCCTGGTTCCTTTTCTTCATGCTCTTTTTCTGACACTTTGCAGAAAATGCCAACTCTAACTTTGGTTTTTCTTCTTTCACTCCTCTAGTTTCTTCTGACGGTTCAACTGCCGTTTTGCTTCCCTCTAAAGTTGAACTCTTCTCTCAAACTTTTCCTTTTAATTCAGCCTTAGACGATTCATGAGCTGTTCCTACTCCTTCAACCCCCTCCAACCCATTTATGCTTAAATTTGCAACTTATTTTAAAGACGTCATTTCTGCTCTATGTGAGCTTTACACTAAGAATGCGTATGATCCTGACTGTATCCCTCCTTTGGTTCTCAAAGCTTGTGCTTCCGAGGTTGCAAATTGCCTTGTAAAACTGTTTCATCTGTTTTTTTTTTACTTCAACAATCCTATCTTGCAGGAAACGTGCTCTCATTCAGGGTGTACCGAAAAGAAACTTCTAACAACTGTTCAATTCTTTAACAACAGTTCTTTTTTAAAGTTTTCAAATCTATCCTTAACAGGAAGATTTGGAAACATCTCGGTTCTTCTTCGTAAGAAACGCTCTACTAGTGATCTTCTTTCCCTTCTCTTTGACTTCTGGTCCTCCTCTCTTCGGCATTTAGGCGAATCTATTGCTGTCGCGCTGGACATATTAGAAGCTTTCGATAGAGTCTAGCACAAAGTTTTGATTTCCAAACTTCCCTCTTTCGGAATTCTTCTCTCTCTCTCACCTTTTCTCCGATTTCTCTTCTGGTCGTTCTACAGCAGCTATTGCAAACAGCCAAAGTTCATCCTTTAAATCTATTATAGGAATGTTCCTCAATGATCTACCCTATCCCCAACAACTTTTCTGCTTTTCATTAATGACCTCTCTATTATTGCTTCATCTATCCTCTCCTATGCTGATGACTCCTCCCTTCATTACTCTTTTCATTTTGAAAGGCGCCCCTCCCAACAACAGTTAATAGAAGCAAGGAGGGTGGCCTTGAAGCAACTAACCTCTGATCTATATCGCATATCAAATTGGGGCTGAGAATGATTTTCAATGAAACGAAAACTCAATCCTCCTTCTCTTGGAAAAGACCACATTACCTCTCTTTCTAAACAAGCTTCTAAGAGGCTAGGTGTTTTGAGGCGCCATCATTATCTCTTCACTTCACCCTAGATGCTTGGCCTTTATTGGGGTGCTGTTTGCCTCTGTATGGAGTCCGCTTTAAACATCTGTGGTGGTTACACTCATACAGTTCTCCTTCAAGGTGGAGTGTAGGGCTTTTCGTCTCATCAACTCTAGTACTCTCACTAATTCTCTCGTCTCTTTCTGCCCATCGAAATATTACGTTACTTTCTCTATACTATCGCTATTTCAATGGACACTGCTCTTATGAACTCTCTCGTTGCATACCTCCTCCATTAAGAATGGCTCGTGCGAATCTCCTTTCTACAGTCTCATCCTTTCTCTATTCAACTCTCTGACCCCATAACTAACCGCTATGCTCAATCTTACATATTCTCTACTGGTAAAGTCTGGAACACATTCTCTTCAACTATTTTCCCATCTTCCTATGAATTATACACCTGCAAAAGACGTGCATCAGGTCACGTCGGCCTTTAATTTGACCAGCTTTTGCACATCCCTTTTAACTCTGGTGGAAAATTCAGTAGGCCTCTGGCCTTTGCCCACCAAAGGTGATAATATATATATATATATATATATATATATATATATATATATATATATATATATATATATATATATATATAATATATTATATATATTATATATAATATATATATATATATATATATATATATATATATATTATATATATATATATATATATATATATATATATATATATATATATATATTATATATATATATATATATATATATATATATATATATATATATATATATATATATATATATATATATATATATATATATATATATATATATATATATATATTAAAGATAGAGAGATACAAAATTTTGCCTATGCAGATATCGATATCGAAACAAATAATTTTAAACCACCCAATAATGATACCGAGTACTGATTCCGATACTGATACTGATACCGATGCCGATATCGATGGCAATTTATTTTACTGAACTCATGAAGGTTGAAACAAGATTGAAAATATTCATTGATCATAAAATTTTTGTTTCCTGCTATTGGAAATACCTATTTATTTTGTTGTCCCATTGCTAAAGAAAACTAGTGATTAGTGCTATAGGGTTGGCGCCAAGAAGACTTTGCTTCCGGCTTGCATGAACTACTTTCTTCATTAATTTCTGCAACACTCGCGGTCTTCAATGCAATTTCCATTTATTGAACACCACCTCTCTTCTTTTAGACAAAACCACTCATTGTTGACCGAAACTCAGGTTCTTGATCGTTCTGATAGCAAACCATTTTCTGTTTCCTTTTTCTGTCTCTTTCTTCAATTTTCAGCCAAAGGAGGTTGTTATGTATATGTGCTTCGATTTTGTTTACTCTCGTGTCTCTAATGTTTAGTCTTCTAAATTTTCCACATTTTGGCTAAACTCTCTCGTCATCTCTACATCTAAATTTATTTGTTCTATTAATTTATCTCCTTTTTTATTGACTATTCTAAATTCTTTTACTATCTAAGCTCCAAAACAGAGAACATTCTCACTTCTTCTCCTTTCTCAGAAATTATGTTAGGTGATTTCAATGTTCATCACCGCAAGTGACTTTCTTTTAATTTCATGATACAGCCGGTGAACATGACTTTCAATTCTTCATCCAAAACGACTTTGAGTAGTGGGTTCAGCTCCCTCCCAGTATCCCTGATCGTCTTGGAGGTAATCCAAACATTATAGACCCTTTTTCAAACTTATAATCATTTTCAATATAATTTCAAACACTATCCTAATCTGAGTTCTTCCTATTGCTTTCTTATCTCTGTTTCCTCTTCTATCTTATCAAGTCTTCCCCAAGAAAGATTCCCGGGTATTTTGAGGAAAGGTTTGTGAGATTTCGATGGAAAGCTGATCTGACTTTCGGTCGTACTGCTTTGATTTCCTGTGGAATTGTTACCGCTTCCGTGAGAGGGGTCCCTATACTTGTGCAGAGCGTGTTACCGTGATAATTCACTGTGGCATGGAGACTACATTCTATGATATTTCCCTTCTACTAATCTTTACAAAACTTGGCTTAACTCTGCTTATTCTGGTGCTATTTGATTCAGGGATGCTGCCTTCAGTTTTTAAACTTCAGAAAATCGCGCAATTTATATTTCTTCCCGAAATCTTGAAAAATCTGTTCTTGTTCTTTGTAACAAATAAACTCATTTCTCAATACAAAATTTAATAAATTTAATGGCTCCTATCCCTCTCTTTCAGGCAGTTTGCGGAAATTGTGAATTCAAGCATTGCCTCTTCCTCTTTCCCTCCACTAGTAGTTTCTTTCAGCACAATTGCGTTTTACTTTCTTCAAAAACTGAAATTTTTACTCAGGCCTTTGCCACTAATTTAACCTTAGATGATTTCGGGGCTAAACCTCCTCCTGCAACCCTCACCCTAACTCATTTATGTCTTAAAATGTAATTTCTTCTGAAGAAGTCCATTTCTGTACTCCCTTAACTTTTCACTAAGGCGTACTTTATTGATAGTATCCTCCAGTGGATCTAAAAATTTGTGATTTCTTGTTTGCATCCTGCTTTGGCAAGATAATTCGTCTCTGTGTTTTTACTTCAATATTCCATTCTCGTTGGAAATTTGCTCTCAATCAGCATGTGCCGAGAAAGGGGACTTCTCCAACTCTTCAGCTACCGTCCCACTTCTTCGACTTCCGTTCTTTCTAAAGTTTCTTTTTAAGAGTTGAAAAGATCTCAAATCTTCTAATTTTATCTATGATCTTCAGTATGGCTTTTGCAAAAAAGAAAAAAATCTACTAGTAATTTTCTACCCCCTTCTCTCAGACTTTTGGTCCTCCGCTCTTCGGCATTTCAATAAATCTTACGGAGCTACGCTAGAAATATCGAAATATAGAGTGTTTCACAAATCTTTGATTTTTAAATACAAATGACTCCACCCATCATTACTTCTTCCAATTTGAAGGTGCCAATCCTAACGACAACTAATGGACGCAAGAATGGTGGCCTTGGAGCACTGACCTCTGATCTTTCTCGTATTTCAAACTGTGGCAGAGAAAATAAGGTTGTTTTCAATGTCTCAAAAATTCACTTCCTCCATCTATCTTCCCGACATAACCTTCTAAACAATTTGAAGACTTCTAAAACGCACAACATAATCCTCGTCCGTCCTTAATTTTTCCGGCATTTCTTTTTTCGTGATTTTTCTCAAAAGGAACACATTACTTCTCTTTCTAAACAAGTTTCGAAGAAGTTGGGTGTTCTGAGGAGCCTTGGTAACTTTTTCACAATACCCGAGTTGCTTGCTCATTATAGGAGAGATGTTCGCCCCTTTGTGAAGTATGTGTTACACATCTGGGATAGTCTACTCATGCAGCTTTCTTCGAAAGGTGGGGTCTACGGCTTTTCGTCTTAGTTTTGCTCTCACTAATTCTCTCTTATCTCTTTATCCCAGTCGAATCGTTGTGTCATTCTCTCAATACTTTTCCTATTACAACGGACACTTCTCTTCGGAACTCTTTCGTTGCATACCTCATTCAATAAGAAGGGCTCGAGCTACACGCTTTTCTACACAATCTCCACCTTTCTCCGTCCAACTCTTTAACAACAGAGCTAGCATGTGCTCAATTTTAAATGTATTCAACTGGTAAAATCTGGAAAATACTCCCTTCATCTATTTTCCAAACTTCCTTTGACCTGCACACTTTTAAACGCCATGTATCGAGACACGTCGGCCATTAACTGGTTATGATTCTGTCTACCTTCCAATTCTGGTGGAATTTGACCAGGTTTCCGGTATTTCCCCAACTCTAAGGAAATTTCGTAGGGTTCAGGCCTTTATCCACCAAAGGATATATATATATATATATATATATATATATATATATATATATATATATATATATATATATATATATATATATATATATATATATATATATATATATATATATATATATATATATATATATATATATATATATATATATATATATATATATATATATATATATATATATGGGCGACAGGACTAGCAACCTGGCCCTAAAATTATTGCTTATTGCTTGTAACAACTCCATGACCAGCATGACAACCACAGCTTCTAGAAGCATGATCTCCTGCGAAGTACTTAAAGAAAGTGTTTAGAGGTTAGTTGGAGAAGGTCTAGTAACCACTGAAAGAATAAAAACACTCCCTGGAAGTTTAAATAAAATTCAAGAACTAGCACTGAAACCAACGAGTTGGAAAACATGTTCTTTTTAGAGAACTCTTAGAGAGAGGGACTTTTAAGAGCAGATGGCGAAATATGCTGCAAGTGTAAAAACCCTTCTAGGGAGATATATATATATATATATATATATATATATATATATATATATATATATATATATATATATATATATATATATATATATATATATATATATATATTATTTTTCTTCACAGTTTGAAAAATCTGATATCGTTATCAGTGATACCTAAAGGTTCAAAACCGATACCGATACCTATTCCTAAAAATTTGCCTGATACTTACCGATACCGATATCGATTCTTCACTCTATCCCTAATATATATATATATATATATATATATATATATATATATATATATATATATATATATATATATATATATATATATATATATATATATATATATATATATTATTTTTTGCAACATTGCAGTATATATTTTATATTATTATTATTATTATTATTATTATTATTATTATTTATTATTATTATTATTATTATTATTATTATTATTATTATTATTATTATTATTATTTATTATTATTCTTATTATTAGTTTATTATTAATATTATTAATTGTTTATTTATTTTTTTGCATTATTGCTTGCAATATTAACTGTTTTGATATTGGATTACTGCTTTCCATTAAATTTTAAATTGTTTGTGTTACTTAATTATACAATTTTTACCCTTGAAATATTGGAAATTTTAATTAAATTTTTTTTGTTAACATCTTCAAAATTGAAAAAATGTGACTATATATATATATATATATATATATATATATATATATATATATATATATATATATATATATATATATATATATATATATATATATATATATATATATATATATATATGTGTGTGTGTGTGTGTGTATTCTTCCAGGAAGGGGTTTTCACCCTGTCAGTGGGACCAGCATCTTTTTCCTTCTGCTCTTAAAGTCCTCATTCGAGAATGCTCAAGAATGTTATGCTTTTTAGCTCGTTGGTTTCATGCCATTCTTTGAGCTTTTCAAACTCAAAGGTACATTTTTTACCATTTCAGTTATCCTTCCACTGTTTCTATCTAACTTTTAACTTTCTTTTTCTAGAGACCTCTGAAGATGATTCTTAAAGGTTTTTTGCAAGCAATAATTGATAATTACCGGGTCGGGTTGCTAGTCCTGTCGCCATGCTCTTCGTTCATATCTATATCATATATATATATATATATATATATATATATATATATATATATATATATATATATATATATATATATATATATATATATATATATATATATATATATATATATTCTGCAACCGGAGAATAATTTAAATGCAATATTATTGGTAAATTAATTCAATTATAAATATACCAAATATATGAATGTCTTAATTATAGAGTGATATATAAAAATAAAACAGTTTTCTAATTTACGTAATAGAGGAAAGAGGAAAGGTTAATAAGAATCTACAAAATCTTAAATAATGCAATATCGATGAAACCTACTTCCATTAGAACAAATGACGCAAGCCAGTTTGCAATACATAAGCATAAAAGATGGATTTTTTGTGCACTCTCCTTCGCTCGCCCATTGTACGCAGTTCTTGTGAGCATTTCCACATTCTCTACCTGTTGGAAAATCGAACATATTACAACTCAAATGAGAGATAAAGGGTTTGCACTTTTTTCATCAATTACATTTACATTTAAATAAAATGAAGTGAAATTAAAAAAAAAATTTATAAAGATTTCTGACAACTTTCGCTATTGAACATTTTGTTGTGCAATTGTTTTTTAAGTTTTATGAAAAGCATAATTTTGTTTTGCTTAAATATCCTTTAATTAAAGCTATATATATATATATATATATATATATATATATATATATATATATATATATATATATATATATATATATATATATATATATATATATATATATATATATATATATATATATATATATATATATATATATATATATATATATATATATATATATATATATATATATATATATATATATTACGAGAGTGAACAGTGTGTGCTGATGCCTATTAAGACTAAGATTTATCATAAAAGGTTTATAGTTACATGGAAAAGAAAGGAATTATTTTGAATCTTTGGAAGAAAAAATTTAGTAATTTTGAAATATTAATTTTAAGAATAATTAAATAGAATAAATTTAAGGAAACAAACGTTTGACTGAGGCCTTATTTCTTTTCTTCCATATTGATTTACTTTGTTTTTCCTTTAATTTAAAGAGATCAGCTTTAATTAATTATGAAGAATTTGACGAGAGAAATTGGAAAGAGAAATAAAGGTGAAGAATTGATGAAACTAAAAAAACTGAAAAGATTAGAAAAAGAAAGAGAGGTAAAGGAAAGACGAAACTGAAGAAAAGAAGAAAAAAAGAAATAAAACGATTTCTGAGACAAAAAATTTATTACTCAGTTTTATTGTTTCGATCGTAAATTTTCTGTTTCTACACGAAAGAGGAATTTTATGTTCAACATCAGCAATCAATTAAATAAATTAAATGCTTACTAACTTTCTTCAAATTAGACGTCATTTCACATTAATAAAAGTCGCCCATCAAATCAGAAACTTATGATTACTTTTGATAAAGTAAATTAAGTAAAGTAAAGTATTGTACGTAGCAATGTAGACTGTATTATATTTATTAAGGTATCAGCACATTTTCATTAAACATCATTTTCAAACAAACAAAAACAATATACTTATAGAAGGAGAAAAAAACTATTTCAATTTTATTGTTTTCAAATAAATTATGAAATACTGAATGAAAAATTAGAAAGAGTAGAATTTTTCTTAGAAAGTTTATTAAAATAAAAGTGTTCAGTTATTGATAGAATAAAGTTAGACTGGCTTAATTAAAATAATACATTAGTTGAAGAGTGAGACTTTTCCTACTTCAGAACTAGTTCAGTCGGTTCTTATAATATTAAATACGAGATGAAATATTCTTCAAAATAAGAGGAAAAGAAATAAACATTACTGGAATTAAAATGTTTTCATTTGATATTTATTTTTGCTTTTCAGATTTAAAATTTACGCTACTTCCTATGCCTTGCTAAAGTTTCAAGGTTTGAAGAAGAATGTTAGAACAGTAATATCTACTTATTGAATAGCATCCTATTTACACGAAAGTAACTGAATACAATGTAAAGGAGACACTCATCTTATTTTACAGGGAATTATTTTCGTTACTAAATTGATTTCTTATCACAAATTTTATAAACTTCAATAGAATACAATGTAATAATTAAGAGCCAGTTTAAAATTTGCACATATATGAAATGCTTAATTAAGGGAATTTCCAGTTACTTTTGAAGTTTTCATTTTTAAATTGGCTAGTACCTTACAACTATATTTAGGAATAAAATATTCATGATAAACACCCTTTTGAAAAACAAATGTCATTATCTCCATTGAAGAAAGATTAAGAAGATATTTTTAGATTTTTTTGTTGTATATATTTTACGTTAAATCTATGTTATTCATAAATAGAAAAGAAATAAATGTCTGTAATTCACTTTTTAATATCTTGTTCTTAAGAAGTTTATAAAACATAAAATGTAGTAAATTATGATTTCGTACATTTAAGTAGCTCCTTATTGCAAATAGAGCCAAGTCACGTTATTCAATAGCTCAGCAAAGATTTCAAATACTCTCCAAAGTGTAGAAGAGCAATTAAAATTTAAAATTTCGTCTACTTTTAAAATATATTAGTTAAATATATTTTAAAAAGGCAAGTGTCAGTCCACTGAAGCATCTCCACAGAGGTTTTAGAAATCTTATTTTACACACACACACACACACACACACATACACACACACATACACACATATACACACACACATATATATATTATATATATATATATATATATATATATATATATATATATATATATATATATATATATATATATATATATATATATATATATATATATATATATAGGGTGTCCCAAAAATGTACTCACACTTCAAGTGGCTTTCACACATATATTTAACTTTTTTCAAGGTGTTTATTGACATATTTATAGGTCTAATTGGATAAACTAAAAAAAAAGAAATGATTTATTGAGTAGATTAATCTTTTCCGTTAAGGCGATTACTTATACATGAATGTTTTCAAATGTTCAAACTAATTTCTACCATTTTCCGAACAAAGTTGATAACGTAGACTAATGGATAAGACAATTTCGCTTATCATATCATATGGAATTTAGAGATATTGCCTTCTTTTTTTTCCTGGCTTTGGGGAGCAAACCTTATCCTTGAAGTATCCCCACAAAATAGAAATCCAATGGTGTGAGGTCTGGGGAACGTGCAGGATATCCAACAGCATCTCTTCGCCCAATCCATCTTTCCGGAAGTGTTGCATCGAGATAGGCTCTTACATCAAGATAGAAGTGGTGATGTGTCCCATTTTGCTGGAAATAAAAGTCTACGTCTCCACACATTTCTTCAATGAAATAAATCGAGGTAACTCTCACCAGTGACAGGTTTCTAAAAAAATATTGGGCCTAGTATGGCCAGTTCTGATATTTCACACCACACTGTAACTCCTGGCAAGTTCAGATGATGTTTCATTTTAAAATGTGGATTTTGGCGATCCCAATAGGTACGGTTTTGTTGGTTAACTGACCCCATTTAGCTTAAACCTAGCCTCAACGCTCCCAGCAACATTTTTCAAAAAAATATTGCATCTTCCATGTTTTTACCCAGGCACCATTCACAATATTCAACTTTTCGATCAGGGTCATCTTCATTAAGGGCGTGAATTAAATAATGAAGGAATGTAACTTTTCTAGCGAAATCAATTCAACATGCGATAGAGTTCAATTTTGAAACTCTTATCTCAAAACCCGATTCTCCTACGGAATTTCTAGGGAAACGAACAAGGATTTCTTCCAATTGGTATTCTCTTCTTGGGTTGGTAGATGTTGGAAGACTTACAGAACGTAGTTTAAGGACTTCGTTAACACTTCCATTCATTTCAAACTTATTTATAATGACAGTAACTGTATGTTGCTTTGGGAGATCTTTATTGTACTCTAGTCGAGATATTCTTTGCACTTTCGTGACATTTTCATAACTCCCATAGCAATTTATGATAGTTTTTTTTCTTCAAACGTTAATCGTAAGTTTGGCACTATTAAATAATATTTTGATCTGTAACAAGAAAAAAAATGTTAGCGATGGGTTGATTAAACTATATTACACATTTTTTGTCTTTGGGGAACAATTGTAATTTCCTATTTTCTTATACCAAGAAGTATTAAAAAAAGCTAATATTTCCTCCAAACTTTGATTTTGTGCGATCAGGATTAATGATATTTCCAAAATTTACCAATTCCGATATAAAAAATTGGTGAATATAATCATTTTCGGTTAAACAAAATGGGAAAAGAACGACTTGCAACTCGAAAGTAGCATTTATTTATAATAAGTTTACATTACAGAGACTACATAATATTTAGAGGCGAGTGGTTTTTCGGGATTTAGACTTATACAGTAAGTTGCTTTCACGAATCAACCCCAAATATAATCACCCATCATGTTTTCGTTATATGATCCTTGGTGGTAGCGTTCAAAGTCGAGAATATCTTGGTGAAATCGCTTGCCTTGCTTGTCTGAGTACGCACCCATGTTCTCCTTTAAATTTAGCAAGATGGGCATCAAGGATATGTACTTTGAGAGACATCCTGCAGACCATTTTGCCGAAGTTCTTGACCAAGGTCTCAACAAGCTACTATAGTTTTTGGCCTTGTGATTCCCATGGACGCCACGAACCACTGCAACAAAGCTGTACCATGCTGCTTTTTCTGTTCTAGTGAGCTTCTTGTGGAATTCCTTGCACTCTATGATCTTTTTTATTTTCAGTTTGACGAAGACACCGGCTTTGACCTTTGCCTCAGACAGCTTAGGGAAGAAGCCTTTGCAGGATAGATGAAGGCTGAAGATTCCTTATCTAGAGCTGTGACAAACTGCTTCATGAGGCCTAATTTTATGTGTAGATGAGGAAATATTATTTTTTCTGGGTCCAACAGGGCCTCCCATTTGACAATGTTCCTCTCTGAGCTGAACTCGGTCAACTGTGGCCAATCCCGAATTTCGTAGTGTTCCGCGAATGACCTGCTTTCCAGAGACAAATATAACATGGAAACTTGGTAAAGCGCCTTGGAGACCATTAAGGAAGGCCAACATTTTGAAATCTCCGATAACTTCCCAATTGAGTTCTTCATATTTCAAGGCATTTAGCAATAGCTTCACGCTGCTGTAATCCTCTTTAGTTCATACAAGAAATAAAGATAGATAAAGGGTTAAACTTTTAAGAAAATTCTCTCTCCGCATCAAAACAAGCCTTTACTTCCTGTGAATGAAGGGTCCCCTTTGATCAATTGAGCTGCAACGAGTGAGGCAAGGGAAGAGATGGATACATTTTCAGTTATAAAGTAACACAGCTATGAGGCTCTTCGATGAGCTATCAATGAAGAGGCGCCACTCGCAGGGGTTACAGGAAATTATAAGTGCCTCAAACAAACTTGTCACATTGTAGCAAAAGCAGAATCCAACTAGATTGGTGTTAAAAGTTGAAAAAGAGTGGTAACGTTTTCCCTGACTTGCGATTTTCACACATTCATCTAATAAATTCCACTGCTTGAATCTCGACATTAAAAGCTTGTCATTGGATTTTGTGAGACCAAGATCTCTGATGAAGTTGTTGACATCTTCTGGCTTGGGGAAATAATGGTTTTTCTCCATCAGCTACACTATATTTAGGATCAACGACTTCATCGTCTTTTGATTTGCT
>SEYY01001999.1:0-2500 GCA_009176605.1 Armadillidium nasatum | reverse complement strand
ATATATATATATATATATATATATATATATATATTATATATATATATATATATATATATATATATATATATATATATATATATATATATATATATATATATATATATATATATATATATATATATATATATATATATATATATATATATATATATATATATATATATATATATATTATATATATATATATATATATATATATATATAGTATATATATATATATATATATATATTAACGAAGGTACTTAGAGGTTACCATCTGAGATTATTACTTCAGTGACCCTTGTAAGGGTTTTTGATTTTTAACATAAGAGTTTATATTTCACACAGGTCAAAGACACAAGGGAAAGATCAGGCCCAAGGTGATTACGACCTAACCACCTTGCCACTTATACAAAACCCAATGCAATATATTAATATATATATATATATATATATATATATATATATATATATATATATATATATATATATATATATATATATATATATATATATATATATATATATATATATATATATATATATATATATATATATATATATATATATATATATATATATATATATATATATATATATATATTATATATATATATATATATATATATATATATATATATATATATATATATTATATATATATATATATATATATATATATATATATATATATATATATAATATTATATATATAATATATATATATATATATATATATATATATATATATATATATATATATATATATATATATATATATATATATATATATATATATATATGCTGACTACTCGTGCTTTGATTTATTGCCATTAATTATTCACTTGTTATTCGGATATGTTTTGCAAACATTCCTTTGAAAAATACTAATAAAGTTTATACACTGAACATTCCTCTATGAAAATATTTTAAAAAATGAATGATTTTTTATTTGGTGCTTTATTGAATGCTAGAAGGATTATGATCATTCATTGATTGTTGAAAATGTAGATTCCACACACTTATAACAAGCTTAAGCCTAAGGTAATTGACAAGGTCATTTGTCATAGGATCTTTATTGGATTTTTATTTATAGGATTTTCCGTATGACATGTTCTATGACTTATATTGTACATTATTTTATTGAATAAAAAAACTGGACTTCAAAATATAGCTATGTTGACAGAAATCAATTTATATAATATTATTATTATTTTTTTTTAGGTTTAATGTTAGTTTTTTATTTTTATTTTTCTCTAGGTGCTAATTTGTATTGATTTAAGTGTTTATTTAAAGGGATAAAATTATATATCGTATAATAAACAAAGCTGAAGTTACCAGAAAGAATTATTTTAATTTATTTTTTTTTCTGACTATTTCCTCATTGTCTCCAGCTCTTATTTTTCTCTTTCTCTCCTTTACTCTCCTATTTTCTTTCTACAAATGCCTCTCTATCAATCTCTCCTTCTCAAAATCTCTCTCTCTCTCTCTCTCTCTCTCTCTCTCTCTCTCTCTCCTACTCTCTATCTCTCTCTCTCTCTCTCTCTCTCTCTCTCTCTCTCTCTCTCTCTCTCTCTCTCTCTCTCCGTCTTGCTGGATCTCCTTTTTTAACCTTTCTTTAATCTCTATCTATTCATGTGTTTCTATTTTTTTTCCTTTTCACTGTTTTTAATAGGAAAAAATTTAATTTTTTTTCCTGAGTTCTTTTCAGTAAATTGACAATTATAACTCATTTAAGGTGTGTCGAGGATGTTTTTGAATATATTTTCTTGTTTTTGAAATTTCTATTCACATTCTATTACAATGGATGAAAGATAGATCTAATACCTTTAAGAATGAGAGGCATTTATGCAGAAACGTTACACCAAAATATTATTATGTGCTCTCTGTCTGTCTGTCTGTCTGTCTGCCTGTATGTCTGCCTGTCTGTCAGTCTGTCCGTCTGCCTGTCTGTCAGTCTGTCCGTCTGTCTGTCTGTCTGTCTGTCTGTCTGTCTGTCTGTCTGTCTGTCTGTCTGTCTGTCTGTCTGTCTGTCTGTCTGTCTGTCTGTCTGTCTGTCTGTCTGTCTGTCTGTCTCTGTCTGTCTATGTCTCTGTCTCTGTCTCTGTCTCTCTCTTTCTCTTTCTGTACATTTCTTGGTTTCTTTTAAGATTTCCGTCAGTGACATGCCAAATTTTTTCATCCCATTTCTCTTTAAAGTATATATAACCAGTGTGTATATTTAATTTGATTGGTTATGACTTTTTATTTTATTTTATTTTATTTTCACAAAAAAATAGTTTATTTTTTAAAAATAATATTAAATATAATATTCCTTTAATGAACTGTATTTATATATATATATATATATATATATATATATATATATATATATATATATATATATATATATATATATATATATATATATATATATATATATATATATATATGTATTATATATTATATATATATATTATATATATATATATATATATATATATATATATATATATATATATATTATATATATATATAT
>SEYY01001998.1:10000-15000 GCA_009176605.1 Armadillidium nasatum | reverse complement strand
GCATAGCAATGCACTTTTTTTTTTTTTGGTAAGAATGTCCTTAACTAATAAAAACCATATGACTTGTTTTTGAAAACTACAATCGTATTTCTTTCTTTATATTAAAAATTCACCCTTCTTTATACATCCCTTAAAACCCTTACGACAGGGTATTTGGGGGGGGGGGGCAATGTTCAGAAGCGTCCCGATTTTTAGTCAGAAAAAAAATTATGGTCATCTTAGCTTAGCCCAAAAATATTTTGAGCCAGTATACCAAAGATCAATAGGAAATATATAATATATTATATATATATATATATATATATATATATATATATATATATATATATATATATATATATATATATATATATATATATATATATATATATATATATATATATATATATATATAATAGTAATTTTAAGGGGCAATATTAAAACAATCTAAGCATAATTAAAATTTTATTTAACACTGAAAATTTTTAAAATTGCTGTTTTAATTAATTCATTTAAAAAAAATTAATTTCTTATCCATGAGCAAGGAGATTGACATTTACGGGCATATATATTATAGGTTCTATGATAATAACATTCCTTATCGTTGTTGTTTTTATTTCTTGCTGGCGTCTGATTCCTTCTTGCTGGCGTCTGATTCCTTCTTGCTGGTGTCTGATTCCTTCTTGCTGGCGTCTGATTCCTTCTTGCTGGTGTCTGATTCCTCACACGGCTTTGACTCCGAGCTCTACTTCTTGTTCTGCTTCTTGAAAGGCGTGCAGTGGAAATATTAAGGTTGTGAACTTGATCCGCTAGATCTTCAATTGATTCCTGGAGGTTCGATATTTGTTTTCCAAGTGAGCAGTTTTTTTCTATTTGTGTTATTTCTGATTTATTTTGTTTCGCATTTGTATATTCTGGTGAAAGCCTATACATTTCATCTGCCAACGTTGCGAGATTTTCTAAAGGCTGAGTAGTATTAATTAAACTCTGGCGAATAGATAAAGGTAAATTGTCCAAAAAATGCGTTCTAATCAATTGCGTATTATCATTGAGATTAGTGTTGCACAATTTTTGTAGGCGACGCAAAAAACAGCTAGGCATGTCAGTCCCCATATTTTCATCGAGAAGAATGTCTAGGATTCTATAGAATTCATTCATGCTTAAATGTTTTTCTAATTTTTCCTTTAATACTTCATACGGATTTTCATCAGGAGGGTTGACAATTAGACTCTTCACTATTTTTGCTATATCTTCAGGGAGCGCAGATACGGCATAAGTAAATTTCATGAATGATGAAGAAATTCCAAATGCCTTAAATTGAACATCAAAAATTGCAAAATATAATGACGGATCAGACACAGAAAACGATGGAGCAGAAATTGGGAACGTAGCCGAAGCCAAAGCTGAATCTGAATTTGGATATTGCGGTGTATTTACTGTTTTATTCATTTCTAGACTCACAAATAAATATAGAAAGGATGAATTTATTTTTAACCACTATTGACAAAGCAATTTCACTTTACACGAAAATAATGATCACCAACAGTCACTAATATTCTAATTATATTAGTTTTAATTAAAAAATCAGATCACCTCTACAATAACAATCACGAGGCAAAGAAAATGTAAAACACGAGAAGGGAGTTTCGATAAGAATTGAAGAAAAGTTGCCAGTTTCTAATTTCCAAAAATAATATTTAGAAAAGAATTCAGAAAGAGACTAATTACTTGTATAATCTGAAGATACAAAAATTATTTTATTTTATTTTATTTTATTTAAAATAAAAATAAAAATAAAAATAAATAAAATCACTAAAACAGTAGAACTTTAAACGGACATCATTTACAATTAGTTACAATACCACGTTGTAATATTCAGACCAAACTATGTCGAGTAACTCGAGTTGCTGTTTCACACACATACACACACACACACGCACGCACGCGCGTGCACACACACACACACACACACACACACACACACACACACACACACACAACACACACACACACACACACACACATACACACACACATATATATATATATATATATATATATATATATATATATATATATATATATATATATATATATATATATATATATATATATATATATATATATATATATATATAATATATATATATATATATATATATATATATATATATATATATATATATATATAATTATATCCAGATATATCAAATCATAAAAAATAAAATCGAATAAAAAAGAAATGAAAATTTTATTAAAGATTAAAATTATAAGATTAAAGTTAACTCTAATGGGGCAGGTGTGGCTAATTCTTCTGGGACAAAAAAATAAGGTGAATTCTGGGTACGATATTAGTGATGGCGGGCATCAATACAATTTCTATGTCCTTTTGTATTATAGATTCAAAACTGTTTTCGACACTTCTCCTATACCTCTCTCGCGATCTCCTTTGGGGGTCACAACCCCATTTGGATAAGCTCTTTATTATATATCAATTTCCAAATTTTTTTTACTCTTTTGCTTTTTAATTAAATGTAAATGAAATGGTCATTCTTATAGAATTTCTCCTGCTGATTTCAAATTTGTTTGTAAAAATCTTCCATCACCCATTGTTTTTGAGTAAAAACAAAAAATATAAAGAAAAAAAACTACTATTACTACTACTACTACTACTACTACTACTACTACTACTAATAATTAAAAAAGTAATATAAGGAAAATGAAACTACTACTACTACTACTACTACTATTACTACTACTACACTACTACTACTACTACTACTACTAATACAAAAAATAATATAAAAAAAAAAAAAAAAAAAAAACTACTACTACTACTACTACTACTACTACTACTATACATTAGAACATCACAAATGAAACTTCATTTGCTTGCATGTTCTAAGGAACATTTTTAGGTATTTGGTGTTTTTCTTCAATAAAAGTGTTCTTCCGCGTTTAATAAGGCACAATTTGTTAGTATACCAACTCCTGAAGTGGTCCAGTGGTTAAGTGATGGACTTTGACTAAAAGGCATATGGTTCGATGTTAAAAAAAAAAAATGCACAATTTATTTTTTTTTTTTTTCATTTAAATATATTTAATTTTTATATTTTCAGTAAAGCAAAAAAAAAAAAAAAAAAAAAAAAAAAAAAAAAAAAAAAAAAAAAACATGAATTAGTATTACTTATTAGTATTAATTATTAGTATTACAAAAAACGGAGGATGATAGGAAAAAATAATCTTATTTCTTATTTGTAATTAGTACACAAAAGTACATAAAAATCGGCAAAATTTTTTGTACATTTAACAAAATCACTCACTGGTGACCAGTGTTTTAATATTATTATTATTATTATTATTTTTATTATTATATTTTTTTTATTTTATTATTATTATTTTTTTTTTATTAAAAAAAAAAAAAAAAAAAAAAAAAAAAAAAAAAAAAAAAAAAAAAAAAAAAAAAAAAAAAAAAAAAATATTTATTATTATTATTATTATTATTAATTATTATTATTATTTTTATTATTATTATTTATTATTGTTGTTGTTGTTGTTGTTTTGTCCATTTATTAAATTATTATTAATTTCTTATTTTATTTTTTTTTATATTATTATTATTATTATTATTATTATCATTATTATTATTATTGTTGATGTTTTGTGTTGTTCTTGTGGTGGTGGTGAGCATTACTGCCATAACCAAGACAATTATTATTATTATTATTATTATTATTATTATTATTATTATTTTTATTATTGTTGTTGTTTTTGTGGTGGAGGTGGTGGTGATCGTGGTGAGTTTTACTGCCATAGCCACGGCTTTGTTCTACTACATCTCTCAACGAGCTCTAAGCGTTGTTTGTTAACAATGTTTCGATTCTTAGTTGGCGTTTTTACATTTCGTTTATCAATTTTTTTGTTACTCTCAATTTCATTTTTACTTCGAGCGTCGATTTCATTTTTATTTTCGTTTCCGGTTTTATTATCTTTGTTAGTTTTATCTTCATTTCCATTTCTGTTGAGACTGTTAGGACAAAGTGGACAATTCACCGCGAGGTTTTCTATTTTACTCGCTAAAACATCGATAGATTTCTGTAGGTTCGATATGCAATTCTGTAGCTCACCACCACCTTCTGTCTGGCATGAAACCGATTCCTTTTGGAGGTTTTCGTCTTCTGGAGGATTATCGTGCAAGAAATCAGCCATTAATGCAAGTCTCTTCAAAGACATGTGAGGAAAACGTATTAATTCATTCCTTAATTGCGAAGGAATTTTACTGAGATAAAAGTGGTTCGTACTAGTTCTGTATTATCTTCGATACTTGGACTGCTTAACTTTTGAAGACGACGTAAGAATACACTTGGTTTATCTTTGCCCATTTTTTCATTAAGTAAAAGATCTTTGATTTCTTCTCTTTCACTGATGATTAAACGGTTTATCAACGTTTCCTTCAGAGTCTCGTAGGGATTTTCTGAAGGAGCATTCTCTAATAGGTCCTTGATTTTTAGCGCAGCATCCTCTGGAAGTGCAGATATTATATGCGTGAATTTGGTATGAGATGATACAACGCCGTAATCATTGAACTGATGTTCGTAAACTTTAAAAAAAATTGATGGATCTGAAGGTGAGAAGTTTGGTGGAGGGAAAAAAAACGCTCCGGTGGTGCAACTTGAGAATTAATTTTGTTCTCCATCTTATGAAAAAAATTATACAACTTACCTCGCTATATAATTGTATTTCAAAAACGGAAAATATTTATTTCATACTATTATTTTAAATTGAAATTGTAATACCACATTAACTCTATATACAAAAAAAGCATTTTCAAAACTAAATTAACGTAACATCGCAACAATAAAATATATATATATATATATATATATATATATATATATATATATATATATATATATATATATATATATATATATATATATATATATATATATATATATATATATATATATATATATATATATATATATGTGTAGAGAACTAAATGCAAGGACGACAGGACT
>SEYY01001997.1:10000-12500 GCA_009176605.1 Armadillidium nasatum | reverse complement strand
CAAAAAAAAATAGTTTTTCTTTAAAATAAACGAAAATTATATTTGAATTTACAATAGCGAAACAAATATTAGAAAAATTTACTTTCTCACAGTACGTATTAATATTTCTGAATAACTTCTTGAATAACTGAGTAAAATGATGGAGAAGCAACAGTAAATAAACCGTAATTCCATAGAAAATGACTCTAAAGAAAGAAGAAACTTCCACATTTGATTTTTCCTATTTTTTACCTTCATTTTTCGAAATCTCGCGAAACTATGTAATGAAGAGTACTGAAAATAGAATGTAAAAACTCAAATCACTAAAATGAAAGTTTAGAATAAAACTCAGAAATTAACATCTTTTATAATTTAATAAACGAAGCGTTTATTAATTAAAATTGACCTTCTAAATTATATATAAAAATAAAAGTAAAAGAAAATAAAATAAAATAGAATAAAGATAAAACAAAATAAAACATTAAAAATAAATTACAAAATGAAATAGTAATGAAAAGACGTGATAGAAACTTAAATACAAAAAATTTAAAATTTTATATATTTCTGCCGTAAGATTCTATTGTTTTTAACTAAAATATTCTTTCAGCTAACAACACTAGCTGTCAATAACTATTAAAGAGAATAATATTAAACAAATATGACCAATTATAATATTTATCTGAGGTAAATAAGAATTAAATTATTGCATTAATATTATTATATTATATTATATATATATATATATATATATATATATATATATATATATATATATATATATATATATATATATATATATATATATATATATATATATATATATATATATATATATATATATATATATATATATATATATATATATATATATATATATATATATATATATATATATATATATATATATATATATATATATATATATATATATATATATATATATATATATATATATATATATATATATATATATATATATATATATATATATATATATATATATATATATATATATATATATATATATATATATATATATATATACACATAGTATATATATATATATATATATATATATATATATATATATATATATATATATATATATATATATATATATATATATATATATATATATATATATATATATATATATATATATATATATATATATATATATATATATATATATATATATATATATATATATATATATATATATATATATATATATATATATATATATATATATATATATATATATATATATATATATATATATATATATATATATATATATATATATATATATATATATATATATATATATATATATATATATATATATATATATATATATATATATATATATATATATATATATATATATATATATATATATATATATATATATATATATATATATATATATATATATATATATATATATATATATATATATATATATATATATATATATATTAAAAGGTTTGAATGTTCGTTAAACAAATGTAGAGACCCATGACCCTAGGATTGACTGAATTGGAATCCAACTATCAAATAAGTGACGAAGGAGCTCACAATCTGCAATGAAAAAGTATAAACATTACTTGTATTTTATTTAATAATTTGCATATATATTAGATTATCCAGTAAGCAATGCCTGAAATCTGATATAGAAAATTTAGAAAATAGTTTCTGTTTTAGGAAAAATGCTTTCGATTGCAAGAAAGCATTCCAGTTCTTGGAAAATCTTTTAAGTGGAAATTAATTATTCTAAAAATATTTGAAACAAACTTCTGCAAGTTTTTAAACATTTTGGAAACACACAGAATAATATGAAAAGTGATTCGAGTTGTTTCTAATGAAATATTATTGCCTTTTCCAAGCTTTTATATCTCATAAGTGCTTTGTAAACAAGTCCGTCCTTACTATATAATTAACCTTGCATTTTTGGAACATATTTTGGGTAATGTTGGATATGATAAACTTTGGGTTGCTATCAGACAATGAAATAGTAGCTGCAGAAAGAGAAAGAGAGAGATCTTTTGTCAGTAGTAATTTGGTCTAAAAACTGTCTTAATGGAAGAAAGACCTACTTTGATCAATCATAAGATGTGGGATTATGCACAACATCATAAATCAAATGTTATGAGATAAAATATTTAAAACATTAGGTAAGACAAACTCGCTAAATATATTGCTTCTCTGGATTGTCCTACATCTGATTTTCATCCATCAAGAGTTTACAGAACTTTCTAGATAAACTAGCGCTTTATATTTGGTTGGAATTTCCATTTCTACGTCATTTTCCTTCAAACCACATAACTTTTATACGAAGAGAAAAATGAAGTTTGTGAATCGGTGAAAGGATGGAAAAGAAGAGACGTTAGGAGGATGTTTTGCTAAGTTGGCATTGAAATCGCTCTTTATATGATTATATTGGTGATTGTGGAGATTATGCATAAGGCTGAAAAGTTTAAATTATACTTGCATATATATATATATATATATATATATA
>SEYY01001996.1:50000-58737 GCA_009176605.1 Armadillidium nasatum | reverse complement strand
ATATATATATATATATTATACACGCAACCTTTCCCACAATTGTGAGGTGGTGTCTACCAAAAGCCACAATCATTCCTAATACTCATAAACTTGCCATTTTATTCTACTCACTTTTATCCTCCGTCAACCGCACACCCTCATCCCAGCTCAACACTCTGACCCTCAATAACTCCTTGATCGCGCTCATTCAACATTCTTTCGTTTCCCCTTACCTCTCATACCCATCATACCCAAAACGAGCACCTTTTTTGCCAACCTCTCTCCATTCATCCTACAAACATGTCCAAACCACCTCAGCATGCTCTGTTCAGCTCTCCCAGCCAAACTCCTTCTCCAACTACAAATCTCCCTTATTCTAACATTCCTGACTCTCTCTCTTCTACTTATGCCACACATCGCTCTCAAACCCTTCATTTCGAAAACCTCAACCTTTTTTTCTTTTCCTTGCATTCAACCTCCAAACCTCGCTACCATACATAACTACCGGTACACAGAAACCCTCAAACATTTTTAACTTCACCTCTCTGGACAAGCTTCCCCTGTTCCAAATATCCCTCAAACTCCCCAGCGCTTCCAACCCTTATCTTATTCTCCTCCCAAAAAATTCATCCCCGGGTATTTATGAGTTGACCCACTTCAGTCTCTCCCTCCCTACTTTAATCTGCAAATTCACCAACCCCACCTATACCTCTTCTCCTCTCTTCCCCATTTTTCATCCATAATATTTTACTCTTGCCCGCATTAACTCTTCAGCCCAACTAGACACAACCTTTTACAAACTCCTCCACCAAAACCTTCAAATCATCTTGTGACTCTGAAGAAAAAGAGGACTTAACCTCTCATCAATGCCAATCAATACAGTTCCTCCTTGGGTATCGAACCCCGGACCTACTGCATACAAGACCGACACGCCAACCGTATGACTACGACGTATATTATATATATATATATATATATATATATATATATATATATATATATATATATATATATATATATATATATATATATATATATATATATATATATATATTATATATATATATATATATATATATAAAATTCAACTTTTTGGTGAAAAGAAAAGAAAAAAACAAAACTGACGAAATGTAATCTGTTCTATTTTAAAGAATGTATGGAAAAGTTAACAAAATACATACTGTTTATTTATTGAAATAAAATCAGTATATAAAGTAAATCGATGATTAAATAAAATCTTTCTCATACTAAACAATCTTCTAAGAGATTAACAGTTGTTTTAATGTATCTCCCAAATATCTTCACACCATTCCAGTTACAGTTCAATAGGGACAATGATCACCCTTTTATTTAATGTTCATCGCGAATCTGGTATGGCTTCAATCACAGAGGTTTTCCTTATAGAAGACAATATCGAAGACTTTTCTTCCTTCAACACTCCTTCTCTCACTGTCTCTTCCCAATTTCCTATCTGATCTTCGAAATATTCTATCTATACTTATACTATTGCTGTTACATAACATACTCTTCTTCCAAACTCTTTAATCGCGTTCTTTTTCCTCATACCTTAAAGAAGATTCGCCAATCTTCATATTCAAATCCATTCTCTGTCCAACTCTCTAATATACAATATATATTGTATATATATGCTTATTCTTATATGTTCATGTCTGGTCTAAAAACACCTCTTTCTGTTTTAAGCACTTTATTATTACTTTAATATTTTCAAACACTTTGTATTGGTTCATGTCGTCCTCTGACATGATCGCGTTCTATACCGGTGGATTCAATATAAAGATCTGGCCTACCTACGAGGGATATATATATATATATATATATATATATATATATATATATATATATATATATATATATATATATATATATATATATATATATATATATATATCATCATCATCATCATCATCACCATCATCACTGTCCAACTCGGTAGGCTGGAGCCTGTCGGGTGCTACCCCTTCAGAAATTTCTCCACGTATTTCTGTCCTCAAACATTCGGTTCTCTTCCACCTCTTCCAGTGTCTTGCTTCTTCGTTGTATGGCTTCTGTTAGAGCCTCCATCCATCTCTTCCTCGGTCTCCATTCCAGCTTCTCTCTCAGCCTCTCTCCCTCCTCCATTCTATTCATGATACCAAACCTTCTTAATTAGATTCTTTTCACGCACTCCAAAATTCATTCCACCCCAAGTTTCCCCCTCATCAGTTCACTCTTCATATTATTTCACAGCGATACTCCATTGATAACCCTGAGCACTCTCATTTCCACGGCTTCAATTCTGCTCTTATGCACTGTATTCATTGCCCAACATTCCGAACCGTGCAACAATATTGGTCTCCCCTTCGGTTCGTATTCTTTTCTCCTTTAGTTGCGGATACAGCATTAACACATTCTTTGAAAATCTTCCTATTCCCTCCCTCAGCTTGTCCTCCAATCTTCCTGTTTGGTCCAAAACCATACCCAGGTATTTAAACCTACTAGCCTGTTAAGTCTAGTCCCATCTATGTTCACAATTATCTCTTCTCTTTTCATTGCTATTACCATTACTTCTTTTTCTCTCTATTTATCTTCATACCCATTGACTTTAATACTAACGTGTGTTCTATCTATCTATCTATCTATCTATCTATCTATCTATCTATCTATCTATCTATCTATCTATCTATCTATCTATCTGTCTATATTATATTATATATATATATATATATATATATATATATATTATATATATATATATATATATATATATATATATATATTATATATATATATATATATATATATATATATATATATATTAATTCTATAAGAAAAATAATAAAAAAGTTTTTTTTCATGTTTGCTTTGTGCGTGAAACGAAAATGATAAACTATTTCGTTTGCCCGAAAGGCCAAGATAAAGTCGACATCATCACGAAGTCGTCCTCTGCTCTGCACGCATTCAAATATATATATATATATATATATTATATATATATATATATATATATATATATATATATATATATATATATATATATATATATATATATATATATATATATATATATATATATATATATATATATAAAAGAGAGGGAGAGAAATATAAAGATGCACCAAAGTCACCAATCTTTAGCCAAACAAAGTCTTGTATTGAAAAATGTATGGATTAAAAAGGACTTAGACCTTTCGACGTTAAGGCGTCCTCATCAGACTCTTATTTAAAATAAAAGTACAAGTAAAAAGGTTAATAAAAAAAAATCAATGGGTATAACTATCTTTTCCTTCATCTCAAATTGAAAGGAAAAGGTGTCCCCAGCCCCAAAACATTTGTGTGTTTGATTTCACTCATGTTTTTGTTTCTTCACAATTTCTGCCACTTGTATTTAAGCTTAAACATCTAAAACAACTTGTTCCTTCAGCGACAACAACAACAACAACAATAATAATAATAATAATAATATGAAAATATGAAGCAATACTTGTTTCTAATTAATAAACATTATGATGTTTTCGCTAATGAAATTGATATAAATAAATCTTTTTAATGACCTTTATTAAAAATAACTTATTCAGACATGTTTATAACGTGTTGAGTCATATGTTGCATTCAATAAAAAAATATTCATTCTCTAGTTTTATATATTCAATTAAGTTTATTTTTCATCTTTATATATCTTTAATTATTAATTATATTATATTATATATATATATAATATATAATAATATATAATATATATATATTATATATATATATATATATATATATATATATAATATATATATATATATATATATATATATATATATATATATATATATATATATATATATATATATATATATATATGTGTGTGTGTTTGGTTTTCGATGAGACGTAATCAAAGGTTTGATACCCCTCTTTCGGTATCTATTGTTATCCCTGTAAGCATCATTCAGTTTTTGTTTCCAGTTGTTCTATAGCAGCAGTTATAGATGGCTATCTTTTTCCTTTAAATCTATTCAATAATGGTGTTCAATATAATTTATTCATGGCGTCTTCGTGCAGCAACACAAGTCTAATATATTGTGCTATTAAGTGACTAACATGATCCAGGTCCCTTTGCATTCCGTACAATTTAAAAGCCTTGTTTACATGGTCAGGAGGATTCTAACATGGGAACTGGTTTAATATACACAACTCCCCGTAAATAGCCCCTAAAAAATACTCCACTGGGTTTCATTTAAGAGTGCGTGCAGGCAACGCTATCGGTCCCCCTCTACAAATCCAACTGTATGGAAACGTATCGTCTAAGAATTGTCTTGTAGACAAAGTAAAGTGTGGTGTAACATCATTCATGATCCAGAGGTCACTGCAAATGGCTAGAGGAATGTCGTACATTAGTTTCGGCAGTTCAATTTAAAAAAAAAAAAAAAAAAAAAAAAAAAAAAAAAACTGTCTGTAAGATTGTCTGTTTAATCTTTCAGACAAATACTTTTGTTCTATCAGATAAATCACCAAAGATTCCAGCCTACATTACAGATAAATATTTCTGATGTTGATTTTCTAAAATTGTATGAGGGTTTCCTTCGACTTGATGATGCTCATTGTGGTTATCTCATCCGTAAACAGAACATATGAAAGAAAATATAGATTGGGTCGCTGTTCTAGAAAAAGTTGACAAAGATATTGGTAATTGAAAATCAGTATCGTTGAGAGTCTGTATTTACTGTACATAATATGTGTAAGGTTGTTGATTGCGATGAATTCTCCATACAGAACTATGTATCCTTCTGAATAGTTTATGCTGGCTATAACCATGAGGTTCATTAATATTGTCTGGCACATTCTCATCTACACTAAATGTTATACTACCAGAGGAAGAGTTATTGGGCAAGGTTGTAAGGTTATTTTTCTTAAAATTATACAGATAGAAGGAAACTACACCGATCGCTCGTAAGTTTGAGCTCAGGTTAGTCTTACCTTATTTAGACCCCTATTCGACTAATCTAAATGCCGAATTGAAAAATTTTTTTTTATAGATTATACCTCCAATGTGATGTGAAACCGATTTCCAACAATTCTTCGACCGTATGTTATTTTAGCAGATTTAAGAATTTCTTCCCACACTTGCTCAGGTCTTCTTCAAACGTGTAGGTTATCAAATATGCAAACTGCAATGCTGCCTACGTGGGTCAGACTGACTTACAAATGGTCAATAAGCATTTGGGAGTCATTTTAAGAAAATGGAAGATCCAAGACACACCTGAACACTCTGTTATGAGAGATCACATTTTTGCTTTAGTTCATCTTGTCACTATGAGAGATTTCGATACTGTGTTCTACTCTTTCGGAATTGATCAAATGAACGATGTAGTTTATTTGTAAATAAAAAACCTTCCTCATTCACTTAATGAAACCTAAAGAAAACTACATTTTCTTTAGGTTTATTAGGTTTTCTTTTTTTTTAGGTTTTCTTTTTTCAAAATTTTTCAGTGATTACTGACAAAAAATATATATAGGTTCTACAAAATAATTTTTCTGATATTTTTATTACGGTACACCTTATTTTGATTTCAATTTTAATTTAATTATTTTTAATTGCACTTTAATTTATATTTATTATAATTTTAATTTTAATTTTTTTTATTTTAAATAATTTTTTTAATTTATTTTATTTTCTTACATTAGTTTTATTACCGATATTGTAATTATTTTAATTATTTTATATTTTTGTATTTTTAATCTGCTATTATTTTAGGGTTTGTATTTTACAAGGTACTTACATTTTATTATGCTTATCATTTTATTTACTTTTCTTATTTACAGGTAAGCGTACTTATACTTTATCTTCCTAACTAATGTTCGACATGGCCAGACAAAAAATTTTTTTTTGAAAATCAAATTATCTTTGCTTTTCTTCTTTTTTTTTTTTTTTTGTGTGTGTGTGTGTGTGTGTGTGTGTGTGTTGTTGGGGATTATTTGTAGTTTTTTTTTTTTTTTTTTTTTTTTTTTTTTTTTTTTTTTTTTTTTTTTTTTTTTTATTGTTATTATGTTTATTATTATTACCATTATTATTATTATCATTTTTATTATTATTATTAATATTATTATTACTATTATTATTATTACTATAAGTATTATTATTATTGTTACTATTATTATTATTATATTATTATTATTATTATTATTATTATTATTATTATTATTATTATTATTATTATTATTATTATTATTATTATTATTATTATTATTATTATTATTATTATTATTAATTATTATTATTATTATTATTATTATTATTATTATTATTATTATTATTATTATTATTATCATTATTATTATAGGCTCCAATAGCGTTCTATTTTACTTTATTGTTTTAGAATATCTGACAATGAATCTATCGTTTTTCGAAAGGTTTTGCAAATTAATTAAATTATGCATGCAAGCATATTGGCCTATTATATATATATATATATATATATATATATATATATATATATATATATATATATATATATATATATATATATATATATATATATATATATATATATATATATATATATTATGCACAAAATGCGAAGTCTGAGTTAGCAACACAGTTACTCTCTGTTAAATAAAACAGATTTAATAATAGTTATTCAGTCTCTTAGTAATTTCAAAGTTATATTCAGAATTAGAGAAAATAACTTAAATATTTAATGAAGCTTCAAATGGTAAATAATATAGTGATTAATATGAGTTTTTAAATCTAATGAACAAAGGATAATTATTTTAATTGTGTATGAAAATATATGATATAAGGATAAAGATATATATATATATATATATATATATATATATATATATATATATATATATATATATATATATATATATATATATATATATATTATGACCACAGTTGGTAAAAGGCCAGAGGCTAATATGGCTTCCCTCAGAATTGGTGGGAAAAACAATTTATCCGAATTAATGCCCAGAATGACCCCTAATGTACAAGTCAAAGGAAACATGGAAACAAAAGAAAAGAAGAAAGTTCCCAACCTTTACAGTTGAGAACATTTAAGAATGAGCATAGTGGTTACATCTGTGGTCAGAGAGAAAGGTTGAGACAGTGTGGAAATGCAAATCGCACAAGATCTTCTCAAAAGAGAGGGTACACAACGAAGGAGTTCAGAATTTAGATATTGTTATAATATAGCAAAAGAAGAGTGATGCAAAATAGTTCAGCTGCCAGAAAGACAATGGAGAGAGTCATTCAGAGCGGAAAAACTGATAATTCGAAAAGCCATAGACTCCACCTTTTGAAAGTAAATTCTGTTTAGTGAAGTCACCTCAGGTATGAGATACATACTCCATGCAAGGGCGAAACAACGTTCCAAATATGTTAAGCAAGTGGAAAGCAAGGGAAGGTATGAAACCTCTTGAAAAGACATGTCACACGATTTCTCCTCATTGGAGGAGGTATGCGATTTGAGAATAGAGAAGAGCAGCGTCCATTGATTATTATAATGATAGCATTATGAAAGTGATAAACAGTACAGTGGCAGAGTCTCAATGAAAGAAGAAAGTTAATAAACCTTAAAAATTCATTTTTTTTAAGAAGAGTTTTTTGAGCGAAGAGATGTGTGACGCGTACTCCAAAACCATTATTCATTTCAAGTAACTGGAGTGGTGTGAAAAAATTTTTTGATGGCAATTTAATAAACTACCGAAGAAGATCCCTATTGAAAGATTTAAAGGATGAGCGGTGGACGTCTACAGAAGCTGCAATAACGAGACCAGAAATTAGAAAGAAAGTTAGTGAGAAAAATAGATATGGCTTCTAGAAAGGAATATTCGAACTCAAAGTTTTCTGCCAGATTCTATCAAAGGCTTCGATATGTCCAGCGCCACAGGAAAAGATGCATCGAACTGCGGAGAAGTAGGAACCTAAACCGGAGCGAAGAATGCGAAGATCATTAGAAGAAAACTCTTTACGAAAGCCATACTGGTAACATGAAAAAAAAATTGGATGACTTACGATGTCTCCAAATCTTCCAGTAAAGTAAAAATCCAATTTTTTTTTGAAAAAAACAGATATAAAAGCTATAGGACGATATATTTAGAGGGTAGAGAGGAAATGGCAGAGACGGGGACAGGTTACCAAAAGAAGGTGCCAGCTCCAAAGAAGAAACTTCAAGAAGCATAAGTGATATTCTAGGGACCATACACCTTAGTGATAAACATACAAAGGAAGCAAATATAATATCTTTGGAGGAAATTACAATATTATGCATAAATACGTCGGAGGAAGGTGGAAGAGAGATATCTCTCGAATCGCCTAAGGTATAGAATTAGTGAAGGTTTGAGAGAGAAAATCAAAATTACCAGAAGGTAAGACAACATATATATATATATATATATATATATATATATATATATATATATATATATATATATATATATATATATATATATATATAATATATATATATATGCTTAAATTAAATGTAAATATAATAATGATAATAATAATAATAATAATAATAATAATAATAATAATAATAATAATAATAATAATAATAATAATAATAATAATAATAATAATAATATAAAAAAGTAATAATAATATAAAAAAGATAAAGATAACAGAATTACTTAATTTTATTCATTTGAAATAATTTCCTCCTTGATGAATAATTTAGCCACACTGAATACGTGAAGCAAAAAGTGAATACTATTTTTCATTCCAAGAACGTGATTAATTAAAACAATCTTTCAGAGATAACAGCTT